>PVKE010020024.1:0-27894 GCA_004027555.1 Craseonycteris thonglongyai | reverse complement strand
CTGGAGAGGCTGTGGACAAAAAGGAACCCTCATACACTGCTGGTGGGAATGTAAATTGGTACAACCACTATGGAAGGCAGTATGGAGCTTCCTCAAAAAACCAGTAATGGAATTGCCATATGACCCAGCAATCCCTCTCCTGGGTATCTACCCAAAAAACCTGAAAACCTTAATCTGCAAAGATATATGTACCCCAGTGTTCAACCCAGCACTGTTCACAGTGGCCAAGTCATGGAAACAACCAACGTGTCCTCTGATAGATGACTGGATAAAGAAGTTTTGGTACATTTATACAATGGAATACTGCTCAGCAATAAGAAAAGATGAAATACAGCAATTTGTGACCACATGGACAGACCTTGAGAACATCTTATTAAGCGAAATAAGTCAGACTGAAAGAATCAAGAAACATATGACCTCACTTATAGGTGGAATATAAAATTGAAAATAACAAAAAATAAAAACGGACACAGTCAAGAGTTACATGGTTACCTGAAGGTAAGGGGGGAGGTGGGTGGCAGAGCTGGCAGGGGCCGGGGGGGGGGGGAATAAAATATATGGTGATGAAAAGAGAGCTGATTCTGGGTGGTGAGCACATAACTCGATGTATAGGCAATGTAATATAGAATTGTACACCTGGAAACAATGTAATTGTTATCAATCAATGTCACCCCAATAAATTTAACAATGAAAAAAAATTACATTCAGTGTAAATGGATTAAATGATCCAATCAAAAACATAGGCTGAATGGATGAAGAAACAAAACCCTTACATATGCTGTGTACAATATATTCACTTCAGATCGAAAGACACACACACAGACTGAAAGTAAAGAGATGGAAAAAGTTATTTCATGAAAATGAAAACAAACAAACAAAAATCTGGGGTAGCAACACTTATACCAGACAAAATAGACTTTAAAACAAAGGCTATATAACAAGAGACAAAGAAGGACCCAGTAATCCCCACTTCTGAGTATTTATCTGAAGAAACCCCAAATGCTACTTCAAGGGGACATGTGCATGCTATACGTTCATTGCAGCATTATTTACAATAGCCAAGCTGTGGAGGAAGCCTGGGTGTCTTTCCATGAATGAATGGATAAAGAGGAGGTGGTACATATATGCAATGGAATATTGCTCAGCCATGGAAGAGAATGATTTCTTGTCATATACAGCAGCATGGAGTGTGTTACGCTGAGTGGAATATGTCAGACAGAAAAAGAAAGATGCAAGGGAGAAAGAAAGATGTAATATGATTTCACTTATATGTGAGTAGAATCAAAAGAATAAAATAAACAAAACAAAAACAAACTCATAGATACAAAGAACACTTTGATGGTTGCCAGATGAAAGGAGGGTTGAGAGGGAAGGTGAAAAAGGTGAAGAGATGAAGAAGTAAAAATTGGTTGTTACACAGTAGTCATGAGGATGTAGGGTATAGTATAAGAAATATAGTCAATAGTACTGTAATAACTATGTATGGTGTCAGATGGGTACTGGATTCGGGATGATGGGAAAGGAGTTGGGGGACAGTGTGAAAAGGTAAATTATTAAGAAGTACAAATTTATAGTTACAACAGTGTCATGGGATGTAAAGGAAAGCATAGAGAATATAGCCAATAATACGGTAATAACTATGCATAGTGCTAAGTGGGTACTAGACTAGTCAGAGGGATCACTTCTTAAATTATACAAAGGTCTAACCACTACACTATGCAGCTGAAATTAATATAAATAATACTGAATGTCAACTGTAATTGAAAAAAATTCAAAAAGGTAAAAAGGTAAAAGGCAATAAGTAGTCCAAATTTCCAAGTATAAAACAAGTAAGTCATGGGGGTGTAATGTGCAGCATGAGGAATATAGTCAATAATATTGTGGTATGGTGTTAGATGGTCTCTGGACTTATCACAGGGGTCACTTCTTTAGGTGTATAAATGTTGAACACCTGAAACTAATATACTGTTGTATGTTAGCTATATTTCTTAATAAAAATCTTTTTTAAAAATAAAAATAAATGAGGGAAAATATAAAGTAATAGCCAAGTTCAGAAATGCTTGTTGAGTGGCTATTACACACCAAGTATGATGCTAGGCAGTCTATGGAGCTCAAAGATGTAGCAGGAAGTAATCAAGACCCTGCAAAAATGTCCAACCTAGTCTCTAATGAAAGAACAAGCAGTGGGAGAATTAAAGAATAGTACAATAATAGAAGAAATGATATAAGGCATAAAGAAAAGAGGTCATTCCCCTTAGAAGAAATAGCATATGGAAAAGCGAGAGCGAAGAATATGGCTGTGGGAGGAGCAGAGAAGTTGATTAGTTTGTAAGGGACTAGGAAATGGTAAGATTAGAATGGGAGTGGAGGGTGTGGAGTTTGGTGAACAAGAAAGGGCACAACTGGAAGTTTTTTTCTGGTGTGTGTACCGGTATGTGTTTTTGTTTTTGCTTTTAGTCGAAGTTTGTTTATGACCCAAGAAGTAAATTAAAACAAAACAAAACAAAACTGGAGACACTCTAAATATAGAGTATAAAAGGTAGTTAGGGACTGGTGTAGATGTCCCAAGATGAATAATAAAAAGTTCAACTAAGATGGTATTCACAGGACTGAAATAGAAGAAATGAGGTATAAGATACTACAAAAGAAGAATCAAGAGTGCATCCTAACAACATTGTTTGGGAGGGATGGTAAAAAGTAAGAATAAATTATTACTCCAGAATTCAAGAAATAAAAAAATAAACACCTTAAATGTAAAAGACATAAATATTCTAACAATTCATTATATCATTCTTTTGAAAGCCTTCAGAATATGCAGAAATTGACTACAATGCACTATCACTGGTTTCTAAGGTGGAAAGTGACGCAAAGGATTTTCTGTGGACAAAGCAGCAAAGATCCAATATCTAAGTCTACTAATTCTAGGGTAAGAGCTAATTCTTTAATATTGAATGCATCTTCTTTCAAAATGGGAAAATTCTTTAATAGAAAAAAACATTGTTATACATCTTACAGGTATATCTAAGGTAGTCCTTCAATAGCAGTGTAGTTAGTTTTATGACACAATAAGCATCTATCAAATGACAAGTTATTATCAAGCACTTACTGTGTGTTCAGAACTATGTTCTAATAAAGAAATAGCAAACTGATAGGCTACAGGCCAGTGTCAGTGGATATATTCTGTTTGGGCAACACAGAATCTGCTAGAATTAGATTCATTTTACCCAGGACATATGTTCTCCCTTTCACATTGGCCCCAACTAGCCTGGCTCAATTATATACTTTACCTGATGGCCCCATTAAGTATCTAACTATGTAAGACTTATTACAAATTTTAAAATATGATGCATATCTTGGACCCACAGAACTCATAATCAACTTGTTGGGAAAAAACAAACATATGTGAAACAAAAAGCAAACACTGGAGTGCTAGAAAATAAAATTCTTTAGTAAATAACCTACGTAATTAATCTCACACAGCTCCACAGTTGAAGCAAAACCTAATCTGGGTTTAAGGATGGGAAAAATGGGGTTAATACTGGCTGCTTGAAAAGGCACAAAAAAACACCTGCTATTTCAAATTAAAGAATAAAAAAATATTTGAACTCTCATCTCTGTAAAACAGTTCAAAGCACCTGCATAAGCCCCTATATAGACTAACCTCAAACTGCAAGTAAACTATACTAGATAGTCTAGATCCTATAAATGGTGTTCATCTGCACTTCTGTTACAAATTGATGGATAACAACTCAGTGATTTATGTCCTTGAAGCTAATGCTCTCCTTTGAACTTTGAGACAATGAGCTGCAGTCTTATCTTCAGATAATCTTAACATATAAGGCTCACCTCAGCAGTAGCTATTAGAAACCGAAAGATAAAAAGCTTAACGCTAACTCTTATTTACCCAGGACTATCATAAAGTGATCCTAAAATGTTCACATCCTATTCTCAAACAAGTATTGAACTGCACACAGTTCAAACAAAGAAGACTTAACATATGATCTACAAAAATGTAGACTTTAAAGTCTCCAGGAAAACCACTACACCTTTTATTTCCATTATTTTTTTTAGGTTAGATAATAACAGACAGATCTTTTCACAGGCTTTACTTTGTTCAGCTAATTTAACCTAATCATGAATTAAGAGTATCCCCTTAAGAATCTCCAAGTTTGTATGAGCTGATTAGGTAATAGGTCTCTGCTGTAGAAAGTTGTGGCAATCAGCGGCTAGCCTTAAACTAACAATTCACTCCCTTCCTTGCCACCAACCAAATCACATGGACACACATTACAGTCATATAATTTATCTTATCTCTAACACCATTTTGATTGAAGAATGTTAGCACAATAAATGATATGATTATCCTTGTGTTTGTTTCTATACAATGTGTTGCTTAACTACACACTGAACCTCTGATTATGTTTTTAAAAAAACTCCCTGAAATGAACCTCAAGTAGTCTTAAAAGCCAAGACATGTAAGTGCCTCAGAACAACTAATTATCTTCATGCCTGAAATTTCATGCCTTAAAAGGAGCACCTGGAAGATGTGGAAAGAGCTAAAGTTGTGATACTACAATGCCTGAACTTTATCATCTCAGTGGAGTGAGTTAACACATGCATCTGAAGTTAAGGATTTGTGAATGTGCAGAAGCAATGAATATGCCAAAATAACAGAAATCTGTGCCAGTACTCAAGAACCTCAGGTATATGAGGTTATCTTCACAACAAATAAATGAGATAAAGGATAAAAAAGCACCTCTAAAAACTTGTAAAAAATTAAACAAACATAGCTGTTTCCTGATAGCACACATACAAGGTAGTAGGCAACTAAAACAAATAAAAGTATTAATTTTTGAAAAGGATATATAGTAGTAATTTTTAAAAGACAAGTAAGACAGCAAAACAGTACAATGGAATGAAGCCAACACTGGACCCAGGTCAGAATAGTCAGCTAAAGTTCCAAATCACCCTCTAACTATGCAGCCTCATATCTTTCATATAAGTGAGGAGGTTTAACTAGATATTTTTCAGGTTCCTTTCTGGGTCTAACAAACCCTGGCACTCTAATTGTCTAGTATTCTAGGAATTAAATCCTAGTAGACAAGTATCAAATTGTTAGTTGGATAGGAAATGAAGGTGGGGGAGGAAAGGGGCAGATTTTAAAACGCCTACCAATCGCTTTTCACCCTTTTGAGTAAGATCAACTGTAAAAGGCCTACTAGATGTTAATATAAAAATCTAAATCTAAGTTATTTTTATCACTACTCCCTTAAAAGCAAATCTGAAATTGATTCTGAAGAGAATACTAAAATCTAGAGTGAAACTCGCTCTTAAGAGTGCAGTCTCTACAGTAAGCACAGGGTTAAAGTATCAGGAGTATGATCTCACAATTCACTCCAGCTGCAGGAGGCACTTCAGTAATCATTAATCTGACCAATAGAGGCCAATTTGCCTGCCTAGGAACCAAATTAAGGAAAGGGGTGCAATTGGTGCCCCGGCTGTACAAAGTCAGAGAGCCAGCTCTAAAAGTCTGAGCCAGCTCTAGATGGCACTGGGTACAATAATGCCACCATTATGAGTAGCTATCTGACCTATTTTACTTCTCTATACCCTCTTTCCACATTTGAAAAATGGGAATAATAATAGTTCCTACATCACAGGGCTGTTCTGCAGTTTAAATGGGTTAATGCATATAAAATATTTAGTAAAAATGAGAAAATAAAGTAATAGTACAGAGTGGCTACTTCTCATAAAAATGACAAGTATGCAACAATAAAGACTGACAGATGGTACAGAATCTCAAAAATTCAGAATATCAATTTACAACAGCAACTATACAAAATTGCAAAAAATTCATTAAAAATTTTATTATAAAGGCCTCTATCTAGTCAGCTTTTTAAAATAATTGAACAAAGTCTTCATTTAAAAGCATTGCTTGTCCCAAAATGGTAGTATTTAATCTTTTCTAGGGCCAAGTAATAATATTCCATTGTATATATGCTCCATCTTTTTATCCAATCATTTATTAATGACACCATTGATGGATCTCAAGATTATAATGCTAAGTGAAGTAAGTCAGACAGAAAAAGTCAAGAACCATATGATTTCATTCATATGTAGGATATAAAACAACGAACAAAGAAGACAAACAAAAACTCAGACAACAGGGTAGTAATTATCACAGGGAAAGGGACGTTAAGGGAAAGTAGAAAGGAGTCAAAGGGGTAAAATATACGGTGATGGAAGATTTGGGGTGGTGAACACACAATGCATTACACAGATGATGTATTATAGAACTGTACACTTGAAACCTATATAATTTTATTAACCAATGTCACCCCAATAAATTCAATTAACAATAAATAAAAAGCATTAAGTTACTGCCTATTTTAGTCTGCCCCCATAGCTCTCTCTCACAAGTACAATGTAAATTCCAATACTTACTTCTGATTGCATCCAGTTAAATCTTAACCACCTTTAAAAAACTGAAAATATAATGTCTCTTTAAGACAATTCAAAAATACTCATACAATATGGTTATAGAAGAAACCAAAAGTGAGCAAGAGCCAACACTTCATCATTCTACTCTATCAGATCTCCCAAATTAAAATTTCTGTGTGTGTGATCAGTTCAACTTTTCTTGAACACATAACATGTACCCATGCCTGCAATAAAAGAATTTTTTCAAGCTTAGAATCTAATGTGAGAGAACAATGCATACCAGATCATTTCAATAAAATAGTGTAAGTGGTAAAATAGAAGTAAATAATTGGCATCATGGCTTAACTCAAATCGATGTCTAAGAAAAATGAGAGTTGAGCTGAGACGTAAAGAATGAGTGAGTTAACGAAGCATAACAACATGTTCAAAGGTATGAGGTATGAAATACCGTAGGGTCTATGAGGGAAACTGACTCGTTTCAAGTGTGGGGCAAGGAAATTACAAAGTAAGCCTAGAGCATCTTACTGTCCCTTGAAGAAAGGAACTACTCAAAGACTAACTGAGTCACATCAAAAGAAGTTCAGAACCTGTAAAACCTAGCTCCACCCACAAAAGATTCTGATGTAATTGATCTGAGGTAATGACCAGGCACAGTATTTTTTAGGTCTCCCAAGTAATTCTAATGTGCAGCCAACATTGAGAACCACCGTTCTAGAATACAAAATATAGGGAAAGTATTATCACTCTGTATACTTCAACTTCAGCACCTTCCATATTTTAAGTTGTACTCTAATTAGTTATAAACTCATTCTAAATGCCCAAGATAACATGGAACTGCTTAAAGACATAATATCTATCAAGTTTTCATCCTCATGGCACAAAGCAGTTACTCGTGCAATAGTAAAATCTAAATTTATATTGAGAGTGTTGATATAAAAACTTCCAGTTAAATATGGTTACAACATATTGATTAACCTCAATTCCATTCCAAAAATCCCCACTGAAGGACAGTAAGAACTTAGTATTTTTTTTAAAGGCTTAAACTCCAAGAGGGAGGAACAGTGGTATATACAGGACAGAAATAAAATTTTGGAAACAGAAAAGTAGATGGATGAGTTATAACAGGCTCAAAAGATCTGAGGAATCAAAGGGAAGTGACCAGTTCCCTGAACAGAATAACAAAACAAACAAATAAATGAACAAACAAAGGCTAAGAAATAGGAAGCACCAAATACATCTAAAGTTAGGGGACATCGGTAACACCTGGCACCCAGATCTTAGTTTGTAAAATGCCATTCCCCACTGAGAGAAACATGTGTCCCTTGAAGAAACAATTCAGGGCTAGGATAGGGAAATTACAAGTGCCTGGAGCATCTTGATAGACTACAAAGTATAGAAGCACGCAAAAATTAATAAAATCATGTCAAAAGGACACAAGACTAATCAAACTTAGAATAATTAAGTATCAAAATATTAATAATAATGACTATAGTTGATTATAACACAATGAATAAAATTAAAATCAATTAGTCTGTAGTAGCATTTTAAAAAGGCAGTTTATGAAAAGCTGTTCTTTAAAGAAACATACCAACTAATAAATATGCAATGGTTGAATTAACTAGAATATTAACATTTATCATCCTCAATGTAAGGTGATGATGATCAATTCAGGCACGAATCACCAATAGATACTACTACCAGATAAAAAGTCAGTCAAGAAATTATTCTTATAGGATATAAAAGTACTACCTCACAGATTACTTATAGTTACAAAAGGGAAATTGTACCTCTACAATATAGAGATCTGTTCATTATATTTTTTTATTGTTTTTGACAGAGAGAAAGAGACAGGGAGATAGAGAGACAGAGACGGAGAGAAGGGGGAAGGCCCAGAGCAGTCTCCATAGTTGTACATCATTAATTTTTGATATAGTTTCACTCCACAGGTGGGCATGGGACCGCACAGGGCAGGAACCATGCCAGGGGCCTCCCACATGGGAGGCACACCCCTGCATGGGAGGCACACACCCACCAGGGGCCTCCTACATAGGAAGCATACCCCAGGGACAACCAAACTGGGGGCACACCCCAGTTGAGCATATGGGTCCACAAGGGCCGGGGACAGGATATGATCCTTGGACCCCAGGGCTGCAAGATGAGCACTCAACCCATTGAACCATCCAGCATCCACTGTTCATTATCTTAACTGAGTGATGAAATATAATTTAACATCCCTAAGAGTAAAATAACCCGACAGTATGTGATTTCTGATGTGATACAATAGGAAATACATACCACCACCCATGAAATTCTTCCCAAAAACTTATAACTTGAATCTAATCTATTGAGTACTGGAAATGTGACTGATGTGACTAAGAAACTGAATTGTATTTTTATTTAAATTTAAATTGCCACATGTGATTACTGGCTATCATATTGGACAGTACCGATATAGAAAGTATCCATCATTATATAAAGTTCTTCTGGATCATCCTGCTCTAGATCTAACCTCTAGGTTATAGGAAATATAGGGAATAGAGGGGAAAGCTAAAAGACCAATGAGGAAATATTAGAGCAAATACAGATTATAGAAAACTCTACCCCCACCCCCCAAAAATAGAAAGATAAATAAATAAATAAATACATAAATAAATAAAGTATGTGTCAACTGAGGAAATGTGAACATGAACTACATAGTAGATAACATTAGTAAAATGTGTGTTAATTTTCTTAGCTGTGAACATGGTGTACTACAGTGACGTAGGGCTATGTTTTGATTCTTTAAGGATACATGCAGAAGTAAATATTCAGGAATGAAATATCAGATAACTTTAAAAAAGGAAAAAAAAAGACAGATGAGAGCTAGCTAGATAGAAAAGTTAGAAGGGATCAGAGGGATAGAGATGGATAGCCAGAGAGGTGGTAGGTAGAATAATAATCCCCCAGAGATCCACAGTCCACATCCTAATCCCTGGACCTTGTGAATATCTTACCTTATATAGCAAAAAGGGCTTTGCATGTAGGGTTAAGTTAAGAAACTTAAGGTTGGAAGATTATCTTGAATAATCTAGGCAGGCCCACTATAATCACAAGCATCCTTAAAAGTGGAAGACAGACACAGAAGAAAGAATCAGAGGGAGACACGACTATGAAAGAATGGTCAGAGACAAGGCTAACGCTTTGAAGATGGAGGAATGGGGCCACAAACCACAGAATGTGGGCAGCCTTTAGAAGCTAAAAAGGACAATGAAACAAATTCTCCCTGAGAGCCTCCAGAAAGAAAAGCAAGCCTGCCAGCACTTTCATTTTGGCCCAGTGAGACCTGTGTTGGACTTCTAACCCACTGAGTATTAAGGTAATAGACATGTATTGTGCAAACCACTAAGTTCGTGGTAATTTGTTAGAGCAGAAATGGGAAACTAATACAGACTGATAGTTGGAGATGGGAAAGGATGAGGAAAAGGTGAGGGAGAGGGGAGGAAAAAGGGAAAAGGGAGAGGATGTAGGGAGGGACAGGGAGAGGAAGAAAGGGAGGGATAAAGAGAAAAAAAAAGAGGAAGAGTTGACATCCAGAGACTGGCAGTACAAGGTGGGTATGGTAGTTGCTCCAGTGCCATCAGGATGTTGCCTCACCTTCCAGGTCACCTAAGATGGGTGCTCAAAGACTAGGAACCACATCCACTCCAGACATCAAGAAGGAGGTAGGGGGAACAGCAATACACTATCTCAGTCAGCTATCTACACAGCCTCCCTGAAAGTCTAATATAATTCTCTTTATATCTAACAGCTATATTTTAGGTATGAAAAGAATGATGAGAAATGTAATCTACTGATGTTGAGTGTAGTATCAAAGAAGAATAGCCACAATTAACAGAAAAAATAATTCAGATATTCCTCTCCCTTATCCAACTACATATCCTTCAATCAAAATAATGTGCTGCAACAGAATAAATGCAGAAACAAATAAGAACATTCAATTATCTTCCATTAGATTAGCAACTCATTACATTTTGGGGGGGAAATAATTATTTTCATTAAAAAATATTATTATATTAACATGTAATTCAATTATTATTGTTAAATAAATTACTAAATACTAATTTAAAAACTCACTTTTAATTTTTAAAACAATATACATTAATAAATAGAACCCACATAAAACAAAAGCTCTCCAGGTCCTCAGTTTTTAGGAGTGGAAAGAGATGCTCTGATTAAAAAGTTTAAAAACCACCGTTCTATAGTGAATTTTTACAGAAACTATGAGTACTTTCTCCTATTTTACTTATGTTCATCAAAAATAGTGCCACAACAAAGTAAAACCTGTTTCACTCTCCAATGTGTCCTTTTAATCATTATTGTTTAGAATTTTTACATATTTGAAATGTTAACAAAGATAAAATTTGGCATATGCTTTTTTTTCTAAGTATCTTCATTTTATTATGTCTGAAAAAAAAAACAACTGAAAGGAAATGGTAGATAATATATCAAAAAGGAATCTAAAGGAATGAAACTTGTAATGTGTCTCAAATACTGTCCAAGAAAAGATGCCCAGGCCCAGTGAAGAATGTACTCCTGTTCTCACAATAGGTAAATTCACAAAGCAGACATGGATAATCACAATTTAATAACAGTATCTAATAAGATGCTTCAATTAATTGCTTTATTCTGTTTCACTTGGTAGCCTTCTAACAAAATTTGGGTTCCCAGGATAAATTGAACTCAGAAGAAAATGTGATAACAATAATCACATTATTCTTACTTGTGTAAGAGTTACATATATATTTTAAAGTAATAAATTGAAATTCTGGCTTGTATACCAATGAACTTGATTATTTGTCAATGCTATGAAAGTTTCATATTTGTTGTGCTGACAGATCAAGTTTGAATAGTAAATACTACTCTCTCTGTGATCTCTGGGTAGACAACTGACATTCCTCAGAGAACATACACCTTCTTGCAACATTATGTTCACACTACATCACTGACAACCTAAATTTCTACACTGCAAAAGGAAAGTTCCCCACTAATAACAGAGTAGGTCACATATTCTCAGAATAAGGTAATGAGAAAGCAGCATTACTAAGAGTTGTGAATAAAAATCAATAGTATTAATAAAAGTTAAATAAGTTTGGTGTTAAGGACTTTTAATGATTAATTTTAAATAATATTGGTCATTTTAAACAATATGGCCCCTCCTCAAAAAAGGAGTATTATTTGACTGCTTTTAAACCATAAAAATTTTTATCTCCCCTACTTAAATAAAATATCTCACCTGGAATATGGTACAGTATATACTTTACTCTGTATTAGCTATAACAATAAGTAATGTATAATAAGCATTTTCACATTATAAAAAACAAAATGAAATGTAAGACTATTACATGGAATTAATATTGGACCAACAATAAGTGTTTAGAGAAAACAGGAAGATTTAATATAAAAACAACAGAAAAACGAATTGAACAGTAAGGCTGATTAATCAGCATGTACATTAAAAAAACTTAAGGAAAGATAAAATGTTAGAAATAGTTGATATATGTTAGCCAAATTAACCCCATGCATTAGCAAAACAATTTTAGACTGACAAAAGCATAATTATCATAGGAAACCTAAATACCCCATTGACAGCTATGAATAGATCATCCAAACATAAAAACAGTAAGTAAACAGACTTAAATGACACATTAAACCAAATGAACACAATCAACAGTTACAGAGCTTTTCATCTCATAACACTAAGACTATTCATTCTTTTCTAGTGCACATGGAACATTCTCAAGAACAGACCATATGCTAGGACACAAAACTAGCCTCAGCAAATTTAAAACTAGAAATCATACTATGCATATTCTCTGGTCATGATGCTTTGAAATTGAAGATCAACTGCAAAAAGAAAGTGAGAAAAACCACAAATATGTGAATATTAAATGATATACTACTAAAGAACAACATGGTCAAAGAAGAAATAGATCAAAAGACACATAGAAACAAATCAGAATGAGAATATATAAAACAATTATTGGGATACTATGAAAGCAGTATTAAGAGAAAAATTTCTATCATTACAGGCCTAACTCAAGAAATAAGAAAAATCCCAAATAAATAACCTATCATTGTATCTTAAAGAACCAGAAAAAGAAGAATAAATGAAGGCCAAAGTTAGCAGAAGGGAGTAAATAATCAAAGTTAGAGCAGAATTAAATGAAACAGAGAACAAAAAGATAATAGAAAAAAAATAATACAACTAAGAGCTGGTTCTTTGAAAAGATGAATAAAATTGGCAAACCCCTGGCTACACTCAGTATATATATATAAAAAAAAAAATGACAGAAATAAACAATATCAAAAATGAAAGAGAAGTCAAGATGAATACAAAGATCATACAAGAATACTGTGAAAGACTATCTGCCACCAAATTCCAATAATCTGGAAGAAACAGACATATTCTTAGAAACATATTACCCTTCTAGACTGAATTGCGAAGAACTAGAAAATCTAAATAGACCAATCAACAGTAAGGAATTGAAACAATCATGCAAAACCTCTCCCAAAGCAAAAGTCCAGTACTAGATGGTTGCACAAGTGAATTCTACCAACCATTCAAAGATGACTTAATACCTTCCTTATCAAAATCTTCCAAAAAAACTAAAGAGGCAGTACTTCCTAACTAATTTTATAAGGTCAACATCACCCTGATACCAAATCCTGGTAAGGATATCTCTCTCTCTCTCTCTCTCTCTCTCTCTCTCTCTCTCTCTCTCTCTCTCTCTCTCTCTCTCTCTCTCTCTCTCTCTCTCACACACACACACACACACACACACACACACACACACGGACCAATGCCTCTGATGAAACAGATGCAAAAATCCTAAACAAAATACTAGTAAACATAATACAACAGTATATTAAAGAGATTATTAATCACAATCAAGTGTTCATTTCAGGGGGAAAAGAATGTTACATTGTATACAAATCAATCAATGTGATACACCACATAAACAAAATAAAGCCTAAAAATCATATGATCATATAAAAAATTCAGAAAAAGCATTTGACAAGATACAGCATCCATTTATGATCAAAACACTTAATAAAATGGGTGTAGAAGGAAAACACCTCAACATTATAAAGGCCATATATGACAAACCCTCAGCTAATATCATATTCAATGGTGAACAATGGAAAGCTTTTCCTCTAAGACAAGGGTGTCAAACTCAATTAAAACATGGGCCATTTGGTGCAACAGGCAAGATGCACGGGGGCCACATCACATTTACAAACGTTGCTGGAACTGAGTCAGCACGTTTCTACACACCCACAGGCCCCCAGGAAAGGCACTCGGCCACGTGTATACCGGTACTCGTCTTCAGTAGTTAAAGGGTTAATGAGGGAATTGTGTGGACGGTACTGCCTCGATCTCCCCTAAGCAATATTTTCTTCATAACAATTTTTTCTATTTTCATTTTATTTCAGAGCATCGTGGACCACAAAAAATTACCTCAGGGGCCGCATGTGGCCTGAGGGCCACCAGTTTGACACCCCTGCTCTAAGATAAGAAACAAGACAAGAACATCCCCTGTCACCACTGTTATTCAACATATTATCAGAAGCCCTAGCCAGAGAAATCCATCAAGAGAAAGAAATAAAAGCCAGCCAAATTGGGAATGAAGAAAATTGTCAGATGACATGATGTTTTATATAGAAAACCCTAAAAACTCTATCAAAAACTATTCGTAACAATGAACAAATACAGGAAAGTTGCAGGATACAAAATCAATGAACAACAACAACAAAAACAAAAATTGCATTCATAACAATGAAATTTCAGAAAGAGAAATTAAAAGAAAAAGAAAAGATTTCTTTTGTAATTGCACAAAAACAATAAAATACCTAGGAATACACTTAACAAAGGATGTAAAGGATCTATACAATGAAAACTATAAGACATTATCAAAAGAAACTGATGAACACAAAGGAATAGAAAGATATTCTGTATTCACAGATTGGAAGAATCAACATAGTTAAAATGGCCATATTACCCAAAGAAATATACAGACTTAATGCAATCTCCATCAAAATACCAATGGCATTTTTTACAGAAATAAAACAAAAAATCATCATATTTGTATAGTATCACAAAAGACTCCAAACAGCCAAAGCAATTCTGAAGAAAAAAGAAGGCCGGAGGTATCCCATTCTCTGATTTCAATTTATACTACAAAGAGACAATAATCAAAACAGTATGGTATTGGCAGAAAAACAGACACACTGACCAATGGAACAGAGTTGTGAACGCTGAAATAAACCCACATATATACAGGCATGTAGTTTTCAAGAAAGGAGCCTAAACATACACTAGAGAAAAGAAATCCTCTTTAACAAATGGTTCTGGGAATCTGGAAACCACATGCAAAAGAATGAATCTAGACTGAGATCTATCACCAGAAACCAAAATTATCTCCAAGTGTATCAAAGACCAAATATAAGACCCAAAACCATAAATTGCATAGAAGAAAGTATAGGTACTAAACTTGTGGACCTTTGGTTTAGAGAGGATTTTTTGAATTTGACCTCAAAGACAAAGCAAATAAAGGTAAAAATAAATAAATGGCACTATGATGAACTAAAAGTTTCTGCACAGCGAAAGAAACCATCAACAAAACAAAGAGCCAACCAACCAAATGGGAGAAGATAATTACAAACATCCCAGATAAGGTGATAATATCCAAAATATACAAAGAACTGATACAACTCAACAAAAACAATAAAATTATACAATTAAAAATGCAGAGGGGGAAGCCAGGATGGCTCAGTGGGTTAGGCGCTCACTTTGCAGCCCCGGGGACCGAGGATTGAATCCCAGCCCTGACTGTGCTGACCTATATGCTGAATTGGGGAGTGCCCCCAGTTCAGTTCTCATCGGGGTGAAGACCCCAGCCCAGTTTCTGCCCTGTGCAGGCCCAAGCCCACCTGTGGAACGAAACTATGTGGAAAAACCGATAATGTGCAACTATGGAGACTGTTCTGGGCCTTCCCCTTTTCTCTGTCTCTGTCTCTGCATCTCTCTCTCTGTCAAAACCAATAAATAAATCTTTAAAAAAAAAAAAATCGCAGAGAACCTGAATAGACATTTCTTCCAAGGAAACATACAAACGACCAACAAATATATGAAAAAATTGTTCAACTTCAATAGCTACTAGGAAAATGCAAATCAAAACCACAATGGCATATCACCTCAAACCTGTTAGAATGGTTTTTATCAACAATATAAGTAATAAATGTTGGAAAGGTTGTGGAGTAAAAGGACCGCTGGTGCGAATGTAGATTGGTATAGCCACTATGGAAAACAGTATAAAGATTCCTCAAAAAATTAAGAATAGAATTACCGTATGACCCAGCAATCCCTCTTGAGTATTTATCAAAAAAATCTGAAAACATTTATCCATAAAGATATATGTACCCTTATGTTCACTGCAGCATTATTCACTATGGCCAGGACACGGAAACAACTGAAGTGTCCTCCAATAAGTGATTGGATAAAGAAGATGTGGTACATGAATACAATGGAGTATTACTCAGTCATAAGAAAAGATGAGAATACCATCACTTGTGACAACATAAATAAATCTTGAGATTATCATGCTAAGGGAAATAAGTCAGAAAGAAAAAGATGGGGAAGCCAGGATGGCTCAGAGGGTTAAACGTTCACTTTGTAGCCTTGGGGACCAAGGATTGACTCCCAGCCCTCTCCCGCATGGACCCATATGCTGAACTGAGCTGTGCTTTCCATTCAGGAGGCCCCCAGGTAGGTTCTCACCCCCTGGTTTGGCCCCTGACTCGAGGGAGCATGCCTTCCATGTGGGAAGCCCCCAGCCCACTTCCCGCCATGCACGGCCACCGCCCCACCTGTGTGGAACAAAAACCATGTCAAAACTGATGACATACAACTATGGAGACTGGTCTGGGCCCCTCCCCTTCTCTCTGTCTCTGTCTTTGTCTCTCTTTGTCTCTGTGAAAAAATAATAAAATAAATCTTAAAAAAAGAAAAAGTTGAGAACCGTATAACTTCACTCATAAGTATGATATAACTGAAAGCAACAAAAGAGGAAGACAAGCAAAAACTAACAGATACAGACAATAGTTTAGTGGTTACCAGATAATAACAGGGGAGGAGAGAAGTAGAAGAAAGTAAAGTGGGTTAAATATATGGTGAAGTAATGACAACTAACTTTGGGTGGTAAACACACAATGCAATACATAGATGATGTATTATAGAATTGTATATTTGAAACCTATATAATTTTACTGTCAGCCCAATAAATTTAATAAAATGTTTTTTATTAAGTAAAAGAAAAAAATTTCAGATGCATGATGAAATCTAGAACCTAGAAGAAAACTTTCCAAATAAATTACTGTAGGAATAAAAGAGCAAATTATATCTGAACTTTAAATGTCAGAAGGAAGAATCAATACTCCCACCCAATATAATTACCTGGAATGTACTAAAATGTTTAAATACAGAAACAATCGATATGATTACAAAATTAAAAAAAAAATAAATTCTGTACAAAAGATTCATGAAATGTCACTTCCTATAACTTGATCTAAGATTAGGGAAGTAAATTTCTAGTCATTAGCAGCTTTCGCTTACTGGTAAAAGGGTTTCTAGGTCAAGATGTTTACAAGAATATGAAATGCTATTAAAAGATCAAAATACTATATGAGACAGCAGTAATACCTTTACCAAACGTAACAATAATTCAAATCAATCCAAAATAAATCAATAGCATCCATCATAACTGATCCATCGTTACCATTTGTGGGGACTGGGGCAAGAAAACAGAGTTCCATGGTCAACAGTTTAACTATCTTATATCCTCCCTCTGACTCCTGAATATCCCAGCACACACATCTTGGCTCTATTCCAACACCCCACCAGCCCTGCCAATAACTGTCTCACATCTACCCCTAGCCTGATACAGTCTGCCCTCATGAGGATTATCCCAGGGAAGATGCCTACATAGGCTCTGGGCCACTTAAACAGGAAATTCTGAGAGCCTGGGCACCCAGAGCATGATCTAGGAAGGGAAAGCACAGGCTCTGGCACAGGAATGTCGCAGGGCATGAGGAGGGCAGAGCAGGACCAGAGTTGGAACCTTCTAACACATAAGCTCTGGACAAAAACTCCACTTACCAAGGTCTAGTACCTGCGATTGACATGTCAACCTCAAAACCACAATGTGATACCACCTTGTACCTGTAAGAATGGTTAAAGTCAACAAGACTAGGAATAACAAGTGCTGGAGAGGCTTTGGACAAAAAGGAACCCTCATACACTGCTGGTGGGAATGTAAACTGGTACAACCACTATGGAAGGCAATGTAGAGATTCCTCAAAAAATTAGGAATGGAATTGCCATATGACCCAGCAATCCCTCTTCTGGGTGTCTACCCCCAAAACTTGAAAACCTTAATCCACAAAGATATCTGTACCCCAATGTTCATCGCAGCACTGTTCACGGTGGCCAAGTCATGGAAACAACCAAAGTGTCCTTTGACAGATGACTGGATAAAAAAGTTGTGGTACATTTATACAATGGAATGCTACTCAGGGATAAGAAAAGATGAAATACAGCCATTTATGACAACATGGATGTACCTTGAAACCATCTTATTAAGCAAAATGAGTCTGAATGAAAGAATCAAGAAACGTATGACATCACTCATAAGTGGATTATAAAACTTAAAGTACCAAAGAAACAAAAACTCATGGACACAGTCAATAGTTTGGCGGTTACCTGAGAGGAAACGGGAAGGTTGGTGAAAGAGTGGGGCGGTGGGGAGCAAAGTTGGGAAGGAGCACAAGATATATGGTGATGGAGGGAGAGCTGATTCTGGGTGGTGAGCACATAATGCAATACATACATAATGTAACAGAGTTGTATACCTTGAAACTACGTAATTGTTACCAACCAACATCACCCCAATAAACAACAATAAAATAAAGGTACCATTTGGCATGAAATCACCCTGACTAAAGTGAAAAAATAATGTCATAGTGTACTCCCAAAGTGCAAAGACTGGGTTATCATAAACTATGGTAGTTAAGTAAGCAAAATGTACAAAGGTAATACAGATTATAAACCATGTCACTCAATCACCAGCCATACCTACAAGAGATTGCAAAACTCAAGCAGATGCTTACACAAAGGTCTATGAACCTAAACTGATACTAAGAACTAGGTGAAAGCTAAACAAGCAAAGGTCAACATAGAGCTCCTGTGACTGAATTAAGATAAAACAATATGCTAGTCCTAAAGTAACAAGAGTGTCACATGATAAATGAGGCTCTGGCCCAAGAACAGTATAAAATGCCCAGTCAAACTCAATTTATCAAAAGAAAGGTACCACAGAATGAAATCCATATACATTACAATTAAGAAAAACTAAAATTGACTAACAACAAAGGATAAATAAAGAACAAAAAAGAATCACAGTTGAAAATGTAGAAAATCTATAATCAGAAAGAAATTATAGATCTTGGGAATTCAGTTTGACAATTTAGAAATTAAATGGTAAGTTTTAGTGGGGGAAAACCTCTGTCAACCTGGTACCTCAACCTTGCCTAGAGAAAAGAATGTTTTAATCTACTGCCTAGGTCAAATATGAGAACAGAATTAAGAAATAATTCACCAGAGTCTACAAAAAAATGATGAAAATATTCATGTTACTAGTTTCTGGCTCCATATTCTTTAAGAAAACCTTAAAATTCATAAGCAACCATTAATTCTAAACACTCAGTCAATGGTTCTCAACATTGATTACACATTAAAATCAACCCCTAGACCCAGTCGAAAAGAATCTGATCTAAAGGGGGTGTAGAAATATTTTTTTGAACTGTCGAGATGAGTCTAAGATTAGCCAGGGTAAAATACCACTGTATGAAGCAAGTGGTATAGACCCACAGTATTTACTTCCAAATCCCCACTACTCTTAGTACAACTTTGAAGCTAGTGTGAAAAACATACTATTTTTAGAGACTGAGAGTTCATAAATAGAGGAAGGAGGAAAACTATGAAAACTCACTAATTCAGGAATCAGCTCTATAAAACAACAACCAAACTGTTTCCCTTGCTACATATATATAACACATATATATGTGTTATTTATATATATATATAATATGAAATCATTATTTTGTATTTTACCTAAAATTCCATCAACTAGAAAATCATTGCCATTAAAAAACTATGTGTAAGCTTCCAGGAAGCAGATGGAGTTCATGCACTAAGTACAACTAAAAACCATGGACATTAAGCCTCTGAAAGGCAGAAAGAAAGCACCAATTAGGGACCTTGAGACCAAGGAGCATCAGTGGTGAGTTCCCTAGTTTTGTTTTTTGCTTCATATATCACAGATATGGAGCTGCAGAAGCCAACAATCAGAAATAGCCAAAAGAAAGAATGTGGGTCAAGTGATGGGGGGAGAGTCTCAGTTAGATAGGAGAGGCAAATGAATTCAGGAGGGAACCAACAAGCTAGAAAATGAGAGAAAAAATAAAGTAAATGGCCTGGGATTGAAGATCAGTTGAATTTTAAGCCAATGGAGTGAGAAGATGGAAAGATCAGAAACTAGAATCAAAACCTCCTGAGAATACTGTTAAGACTGTGTATCAGCAGTGACTTCTCACACTTACACAGGAAAACAGAATAAAAGAACACCTGACTAAATAGTCCTGGCTTTGTCATTAGCTAACAGTGTATCATTAGACAAGTCACTGAAACTATCAGACCTTACTGTTAATTTGAGGGTTACTGACAATCTACCACTGGTTTTCCTTTGTCCCCCTTCCCCTACTTTTTTTCCTTTCCACTTTCCCAACACATACACACCCCTTCATAAGTATAGGTAAAGATAAAGAAAAGCAGCAAAGAAGGGCAAAGATCTAAAAAAAAAAACAGGCAAATTTTCAAACTGCTATTTGTCTTGAGTACCTTTTGCAGTTCTCTTCTCTTTCTCAACTCCACCTCTATAAGCCCTGAAACCTCAGACCTGTTCACTAGCTACCCTCCCTGAAAAAGCCCCAAATTCCATGTTTCTCTCTCCTCCCTAACCTTACCTCTCTCCATCTAACCCATTAAAATTTTGATTATTGAGTGTATCTCAGTTCAATAATACAAAGACAACTTGATTAAACCATTCCATATTAAGGTGAGGATGAATAATAACTCTTACCTATGTTTAAACCTCCCACAGTGTTTTACTTATGAATCCAAATTAATCTATTTGGCAAAATTTCAAGCAGAGTGGAAGGGGATAATTTAGGGCAAATAAATTTGCATTTTCTCCTATTTTAAAGTTGTGGGAAAGAAAAAGGAGTATTTTTAGTCATTTTCCCACAAAGAACTTCTTTTAAGTACCTTCCTTTAGGAAGAAGTCCATCACCCCTCTAATTTTCCTTATTCACACAATAAGCCACAGAAAAGACAACCACAGCAGCTAAGAATACTACTACTTCAACTTAAGGGCCACTTTTTTAGGAGAGCAGACCTGTATGACATGCTAAAGTTGGAGACTTAAGACAGCAGAATGGTGACATGAGGAAACTATTCCGAAAACATCATGTCATACTCACCTACTAGGTCAAGGGCATTCTATGAATAGAGTCCTTCAGCCTAAGTTATTTCCTGTGAGAAATGGAGAAACAGGGCCTACAACCTAAAAGCCTTAAGAGGAGACTTTATAAAGCAAGAAGAGTCATGGAGAAAACTGCATGAAAAAGTGACTATTGAAAGAGGTGTTATTAAATAAAAGAAAAAGTATCACTGAAGAGAAACTCACTTTCCACCAAAAAAAAAACACAACAACAAAAAAACAAAAACAAAAAGGGAGGGGGTCGTAAAATACAACTGAACAACTACATGCTTTAGAGCAGGGATCAGCAAAATTTTAGTTCACATACCAAATCTGGCCAGCCACCTGTTTTAGTGAATAAAGCTTTACTGGAGCATAGCCATGCTCATTCTTTTATATACTGTCTGTCTATGGCTGCAGAGTTGAATTGAGTGTTTCAATTACTATGGTAGAGTCAAGTGATTGCAACAGAGACAATATAACTTGCAAAGACTAAATTATTTACTATCTGGCCCTTTACAGAAAAAGGGCCCTTGCTTTAGGGGGACATGGGTAAGATGAAGGCTGAGAATTTGGTAGTAAGTGATTCCCAATAAATATGAAAAAATAAATTTAAAAACATTTAAAAGAAAGTGTTTGTATATTAATAAAGTAGAAGCAAGGAGTATAAGCTATTCTTTTAAGTAGAGTCCTAATGAGGAAAAGACAAAGACCACATGGGAGCCTGTGGAGAAAAGGGAGATTTTCTTGCTCTCATTAATCCTGCTCTTCCTGGAGCAGCACTCTTTCATTACCACCAACCAGCCTCCCAAACTAGACACTTCTGTCATTTTGGTCACCAAATCCATGTGACTGTAGCTCCAAAAACCTTTTGTATTCTCAGTTCCAGGCACAATGTTTTGTGTAAAGCAAGTTCTCAATAAACTTTGTTGAATAAAAGAATATAAGAGTACAAAATGCAAAGTAAGAAAATGGAGAAGAAAACAGAAAAAGACTACCAGCTCTACCCCTGAATGGCTATTTGTCTTGGAATCAAGTCTTAAGAGTCTTCATCAAAAAAGAGAGGTGACAATAATGTTATTTTATTTTTTAAACCCATCCAACTTCATTAATAATTATATTACAGCTTAAATGAGACATAAATCACATACCACACAAAATATAATATATATCCAAAATCTGACCACATCTCAATACCTCTATCTTTACAACCCTGGTGCAAGCCACTATCATCTCACCTGGATTACTAAAGAAACAACCTTCCCACTGTTCACCTTGCTTCCATCCTTGCCCTGCTACAATCCCTTCTCAACAAAAAGAATAAGCCTTTTAAATCATATGTCAGACCATATCAATTCTCTGTTCAAAACCCTCTAATGGCTTTCTGTCTCACTCAGAGTAAAAAAACTAGAGTTTACCATGGCTTATTAAGACTCTAAGTGATATGGTCCTCTGCTACCTGTCTGACTTCATCTTCTACTTTTCTCCCCTTCTTACCTACCTCCAGCCACATAAACCTCCTCACTGTTACTTAAACACCAAACACACTGCCACATCAGTTTCCTCTGACTAGAACACCTTGTGTCAGAAATCTGCGTGGGTCATTTACTTACCTCCTATAGATCTCTACTAGAAGTTACCGTATCAGGGAGAAAAGGTGAAAGGAAATAAGAGGTTCAAATTTTCAGATATAAAACAAATAAATCACGGGAATGTAATCTACATATAGTCAATACAGTCAATAATATTGTGAAAGCATGGTACAGTGTCAGATGGTTGCTGGACTTACCAGGGTGATCATTTCTTTAGGCATATAAGTGTTGAATAACTATGGTGTACATGTGAAATTAAAATATTGTAGGTATAAGTTATATTTTAATAAAAGTCTTAAATATAAGTAATAAATAATAGATAAATATAAAAGTCACCTTATCAAACAAGCCTTTTTCTTGACCATCCTATAATCACCAACAACCCCATCATTCTGTATCTCTCTTACCCTGCTTTATTTTTCCTGCATAGCAGTTATCCACACCTGATATGTTACAACTTTCTGTGTGTAACTTATTCTCTCCCTCACTATACCTATAAGCAGGCACTCAATAAACATGGGATAAATTAATATATAACAAATTCAGTCTCTCTCAGCTTCACTAAGTTTTTCAATTTCCAAAAAGAGGGATTTATATGTAATGACCCTAATGTACTTGTACAGCTTTAAAATTAATAAATCTACCAAAGAGGCAGAACTGAATAACTAATGATAATGTACAAAAATGTAAGCTTGGCCTTCTCAAAAAAGAAGGAAGACGTGACAGTAAATGATTAACTACCAAAAGAATAAAGTATATATGAGAGGTATCTCCAAATAAACATGTGAAAAACTTTATAATAAAACTATATAATTAAGCACAGAGAACAAAACTATCTTGCCAAGATCTGCTATCATAGGCAAAAATCCATATTAAACTCAGCTTCCCCAATTCCAGAAACAAATGGAATTGTAAATTTGGCAACTCACCGGAGAGAAAGACTGAAGTACAATCTGGGTTCACATTAAAGTTACCTCATTCTTTTCAACTTAGAACTGACCCAGAGGAAAATTTTTAACAGATTGTGTTGGACTAGTGCCATACTATACTCAGTAAAGTTCCAAATTAGCATTTCAGATGCTCACCTAAGTGATTTCTATTTTGTTTCCCTAAAATTAAAGGAGACTAAAAATAAAACATGATGAATTATGAGCATAAAATGGATTATATAAAGAAACATTTTGTCAAAGAAAAAGAAAATTATAACACTAGTCCTTCCCTCTTACTTCTTTTGATTTCATTCATACAGTGTCTCATCCCCAGCTGAACACATGGTAGCACTCAAGCTGTTAACTGATAAAAAAGAGACAGATAATGCTCTTCTGTCCTTTCAAGGTTTTTCCAAATGCTGTGATATATAATATAGACATGTCCACCTCAACCTTCCTACTTATTAAAAAATGCAAAAAAATACATATGTGTATATATACACATATATATACACATATATATGTGTACGTATATATATATGTTATATATATACATATACTCTAAAGTTCCCAGGTTAGAGTGTAGAAGAGAGATGGCAGAAAATGCAGAGACCAGCAACACTGAGAACAGGGCAGCAGTCAAGAACCTAAAGTATCCACAAGTGATAGTAGGGTTAAAGGTAAGGGATAGCACATGACTAAAGAAGTAGATAGAGGCCAAGGCTCTGTACACCCTTAGAGTTTGGTTCTTAACCTAGATACAAATGAAAGAAATTGCTCTTTAATAGGATGGTTGTAAGGGAGTAATATTGATCTGTGTTTTATTTTAGAACGATCAATCTAGCAGTATCATGAAGGATACTTTGGACACTGTTAGAACAGTTAGCAGACTATGGAAATCCATAAGAAAAATATAAGGTCTGAAATAAGGAGATAAGATGTGGAAAGAAGGGGATACATTTGAAAGGTATTAAGCAAGTAACATGGATGGGAACTGGTGAATGAAAGCTTGAACTAGCTCAGTGGCAGAGGAGTTGGACAGGAAAGGAAGTAATTGCAAGAAACTTGGGAGGCAATATCATCAATAGGACTAAATGATTGTTTAATGGTGAAAGATTAGACAAAGGGAGGATGCTGTCCAGATTTTCAACATGGCATTTGATGACAAAACAGTGAAAACAGATTTGAAGATACTGGATTTGAAGTGTCTCATGACAGTGTAGAAAAGATAATTATCTAAGTATAGCTAACTAGAAATCAGACTAGAGCAAGCTGGTCCAAACAGCGACCTGCAAGCCATATGTGGCCCAGAATGGCTTTGAATGGGGCCCAACATAAATTTGTAAACCTTCTTAAAACATTATGAGATGTTTTTTGCGTGTGTGATATTTTTTTAGCTCATCAGCCATCATTAGTGTCAGTGCATTTTATGAGTGGCCCATGACAATTCTTCTTCTTCCAATGTGGCCCAGGGAAGTCAAAAGGTTGTACATGCCCGGTTTAGAGCTCAAGACAGATCAAAGGGAAGCCAGGAGATAAAGATATCCTAGAAATAAAATGAAGAAAGAGACTTAAGGAGAAGAAAATGGTTACCAATGACAAACAAAAGTAAAACTGAACAGTTTCAGTAGGGTGATGGGGAAACAGTCAGTCTGTTCAGGTGTAAACAGGAGGAATGTGAGGAAATTGAGGCAGCAAGTACATTAGTCTTTTCACACATGGCTCTGAAAGGAAGGTGTGAGGCAGGGCAGCAAGTCAAGAGTAGTATGAACCCAAAAGAAATCTTAAAACGAGAAACACCTGAGCCTGCAAAGTTTCGTAACAGAGAGGAGATATGTGATGGTCAGAAGATGGATGAGAAAAAAGGGAAGGAGCATCGCCTTCTATTAAAACTAGAAAAAAGAGAAATGAGTCCTGAAAGTTTAGGCACATTATAGTCACATACCAATAATTTTTTCTTTTAATTTTTATTAAATTTATTGGGGTGACATTGGTTAGTAGTATTATATATGCTTCAATTATACATTTCTAGAATGCATCATCTATGTACTGCATTCATTGTGTGTTAACCAACATCTTTTTAATAATAAACATTTTGTGTTTAGGTTCCCTTAGCACTATTTTATCTTGATGTACTTACATATTATATGTAATAACAATTAGTATTGTTAACATTATAGCAACTCTACGTAAACAATGTGTATGGCAAGGACTAAGTAGCTTTACAAAAATTATTTCTTTCAATCTTCACAAAAACACAATGAGGGACTATTACTTCATTTTATATATCAGAAAACAAAGGCATAGGGAGGTTAAATAACTTGCCCCTAAATACTCAATAAATAAAGGACAGAGTTGGAGAATAAACCCCGATAGAGTAGTTCCAAAACTGCCAATATTCTTAACCATCCAGCTATATATTATTGCTTCTACAGATAGGTATAGAATATTTTTGGTCCATTAAATTAATCTGAAGACAAGATATTTTCTATCAGGAAATCATTCTAGTTTTAGAATAGAAGTAGAAAAAAACTGGGGTTTACTGATTAAAAACTTGCTAAACAACTTTTGATATAAGAGAACCTAGAGAATGAATAGTATATTATTAAAACATCTTATCCCTTACTTAACATTCCTAAACACAGTTTTTTCATCTGTATAAATACATACATATAGTAAGGGTTCTTAAATTTTAGCATATCAGAATTCCTTGGAAGGCTTGTTAAAAATGCAGATTGCTGAACCCTACCCAAAGAGTTCCAGATTCAACAGGCCTGAAATGGGGCCTAAGAATTTGCATTTCTAACAAGTGCTCAGAAGATCCTGATGCTGCTGGTCCACACTTTCAGAGCTACAACTTTACAGTAAGTCTGTAAGGATTGTGAGATGAATATAAAAATAATGGCATATGGTAAGAAGTAAGTGCTAGCTGCAATTATTAATAATAAATATGATAATAATGGGTATTATCATTATCTACATAATTAGTTAATTTTTACTCCACCTGTGTACAATGTTACAACTAATGATGTACAACTGTGGAGACTGTTCAGGGCCTTCCTTCTCTTTCTCTCTCTCTCTCACCTTCTCTCAAAACAATAAAATAAATCTTAAAAAAGAATTACATAGTGGTAATGCTACTCACTAAAAAATTCCTTATTCATTTTTATATTATTTAACTAATATTTATTGTCTATTATATGCTAGGTATTCTGTTAGGCACTGAGGAATACCAAATAAAAAATGGGAAGACCCTGGTGCCTTTTCCCTTCAGACCTGCAATTTAGTGGAGTGGACAGACATTAAACAAAGCAAACAAAACCAAAAAAAAAAAGAAAAGAATCACAAATATCAATAAATAAACATTAAAGACAAAAAGTAGTAAAAGGTTTTATGAAATTATAAGAAGAAGACCTAACCTGTCTATAGCTATTGTTCTTTACCTTCAAGTCTCCTAATACAAGGGTATAAATTATGCATAATATGACTTTTAGAATGTCAAATAACTCCATTTTAAAATGACACTTTCAAAATCAAATTAAGTGATTACAATATAAGATCAAAATCACATGGATAAAATATTAAACATATTAAAATTACATTAAAATTCTGAAGTTCTTTGCTCCTTTGGCAAATGTAGCTATTGTGTGTCTGAAACAGAATGTAATAAATATAAACTATTAATAAATTAATAAAATGTCATTTCATGGGGCCTTGAAATACTAGTCATGAAAGGTAAAATAATATGCCAAGTTCCTGACAATCCTAGTAGTGTAGGAAAGTACTTTCATTTTGGACAATGCTAACTTTCTAAGATTAAAGAGGAATTAGATCCATGACTTAATATACTTCATTTGTAACATTAAAAAAAACCAAAAAAAACAACTCTTTCATAGTAAGTTTCAAAGGGAAACCAATATTTTTTATAGGGGAAAAATGCCTAAAAGTCCAAATACTGATCTTACAAAAAGACATGAAAGGTAAAAATCAAGTATGAACCAGGTCTGGATCTCCGTATCTTCAGTTTCTATTTATCAAACAGAAAAATCTTTCCAACTTTCTCTTTTCCTGTATAAGACCAAAACTATGCGATATTCTGTTTGTATTACAATTACACTAATTCAACGCAGGTCACTTGCTTTTTACTGAGTCCAGATGACATTCAGTAAACTAAACATGAGCCAATTAGTTAAGAGAGAGGAAAGAGAGGAGAGAAGAGAAACAGGAGAGAGAAGGGAAGGAAAAGGAAGGGAAGGGAAGGGAAAGGAAGGGAAGGGAAGGGAAGGGAAGGGAAGGGAA
>PVKE010020023.1:0-27881 GCA_004027555.1 Craseonycteris thonglongyai | reverse complement strand
TTTTTTGTTTGTTTGTTTTTCGTCACTTAGTTTCTTGCACCTGGTAGTCTGTCAGTAAATGTTTATAGGTTGACTAAGCTTGTGAAAGGGGCACAGTAATATTGGCACAGAGGTGAAGTGAGTGCAGATTAATTCAGCAAGGAGCAGGTTGAAACATCAAATGCTGAGGGCAAATGTGTTTGGGGGTGGGTCCAGCAATGATATTCTATTGAATAAGTGGATGTTACACATTTCTACACTGAGAAAAGTGTCCCTTAAAAAAACAAAAACAAAACTCTTATAGTATTTGCTCCTTAACCACAGAATTGTTTGTGTTAGCCCGTTCTCTTTCTCAAAAGAAAAAAACAGTGTTTGAAAAGTGGTCTTTTAGTTCTATTGCACTGTCCAACACATCAGCCACTAGCAACATGTGACTATTTCAATTAATTAAATTAAAAAAAACTATAAATTTAATTCTTCAGTTACCATAGACACTCTAGATCCTCAAGAGTTATATGTGGCTAGTGACTACCATATTTGACTGTGCAAATAGAGAACACTTCCATGATTGTAGAAAGTTGTAATGGACAGCGCTAGTCTAGAACTTCTGTTAGTAAAAACTATTCTGTCACCTATGGACCAAAAGGTATCACAGAAAGAGAAATGTACTGGCAAACAAATTAGTAGGCTTGCTCTTCAAATTTCAATTCTGTTAAGAAGTAGGTATAGTTTTTTGTACCCTGGTTCTTCAGATTAGGACGATAGAGTACATGATCCTCTCCAATTACAATTACTTTTACTTTAAACATTGAGTTTCTCAGTACTACTCCTGGTTGTAGTAAATACTATAAAGAAACTCAGAATTTTACAAGGCATTTTTTACCTTCTTGGAAATAACTATAATTTAGTGAGTTTTATAAACACAAGTAGCTGTAATATAAAAAAAATTCCCTGATATTGTAATATTATAAAAAGAATGTTAATTTGTGCTTTTTTGTTGTTTAATTACTATTGATAGTCAATATTGTTATCTTAATTTCAGATGTAAAACATAATGGTTAGACATTTGTATAACTTATGAAGTGATCCCCCTCGTGAGTCTACTACCTACCTGTCACCATACATAGTTACTACAATATTATCGCTTATATTTCCTATGCTGTACTTTACAGCCCCATGAATATTTTGTAACTATCAATTTGTAATTTACTTCTTGATCCTTTCACTTTTTTTAACCCTGCCTGCAAGCCCTCACACCTCTGGCAACCATCAGTTTGTTCTCTACCTATGAATCTGTTTCTGTTTTGTTATTTCATTATCTACATATAAGTAAAGTTATATGGCATTTGTCTTTGTCTGACTTAAGCCACTTAACATAATATGCTCTAGGTTCATCCAGGCTGTGGCAAATGGTAAGATTTTATTTCTTTTTTTTATGGCCAAGTAATACTCTATTAATTGCATATATGTACCACTTATTCTTTACCCAACTGTCTATTGATGGTCTGTACATTTTGGAATTGTACCTTTTGTCAAAAGTTTGAGTGATGAGTAAAACAGAGAAGACAATTAATAAAAATGACCCATTAGATGGCTTTGTAAACTAAGGTAAAATAAAGTTCTGGTGATAAAAATTGAGGTGAGGTATTTCCATTTTATTTTTAAGTTTTTATTTATTTATTTATTTATTTTTGACAGAGAGAGAGAGAGAGATAGAGAGAGACAGAGATAGAGAGAGAACTGAACTGGGGGCACTCCCCAGTTCAGCACATGGTTCTGCACGGGCCAGGGCCGGGATTCGATCCTCGGTCCCAGCGCTGCAAAGTGAGCGCTTTACCCACTGAGCCATCCTGGCTTCCCCATAAAAATTGAGGTGAGGTATTTCTTAAGTTGAGCTAATTGTTCTGGAGTAGAAATGACAGGACATTCTATGAATGTTTCTTACAAAGTGAAGCTAGAATACAATATATTATGATTGTCCAGTAAAGTAATTCTTTATTGCCAAATATTACTATATATTGTATATGAAATTAAACATGCTAGAAGAGACCCAAAATAATAGGTAATAGGATCAGTTTTAAATTCCCTTTACTTTTTCTAATGACTCAACTTTACTTCAACCAACACCGTTCTCTTGAATAGATGAGCAACTTGAGAAAACAGATGTGTAGGAAAGGGAGTATTTTGGTAACGGATAAACAAAAACATGAAAAAACGTGGATTCATTGGATGCTGAGAAATGCTAAGTGAGACTTAGGGTTTCCATGAAGGAGCCATGATTAGAAGCTTAGAGTGTTCTTCAGGACACAGGAAAGTATTGACCATCAATCACATTAGGATTAATTTTAAGTAAATCATTCAAGCTGCAGTATTGGAGATGGAAAGAACTTGAGGTATTAGGTGGCTACAGCAATAGTAAAAGTGAGAGATAACTATTTTGGGTTATTTACTTACCATATAATATGTTGTTTCAGTTTCTTTTAAATTACCACTGGTCTTCAGGAACTACAATACCACATTCCATAAGTCTCATAGTTTTCATACTTCTCCTATACGTCTAAACTCTATCTTATTACAGTATAACTAGATATGTAACAGGTATTAACAGTGGGAAAAGAAAAATACTTGTTCGCCTTCAACAAATTTCTTACAAATTCAAAGGGCTTATCTAAATGACTGGGGTTATCGTCCATTTCTACTGAACACTGGTTTATAATGTGCTCTTTTAGATAGTTCTTCCTCTTTGTTGCACCATTTACATGTAACTCACTTACTTGCTATACCTGTCTATAAATCACTTCATTATATGTCTGTCATGGAGACAGATGGGAACATTATTTGTTTATAACACACTTGTGGTAGCATAGGCCTTTCCATATTGCCCACTCAGAATCTATACTCAGCACAAATCCACCTTCACAAACTAGATATGGATATTTTTATAAAGGTTTCATGGGATGGCAGGGAGAAGGACTCACTTATGCACACAGTGGAAACCCAATCGAATTCCCCACAAGACATCTCTATAGTCCCTCATAAAGTTTTTCTCCCTGACTTCTTACATTATTGCTGCACTCTTTCTTCCTTTACAGAGACACTAAAAATCATTTCTATTACTTAGGACTACTCAGCATCTGCCTTTAGTACACAGCACTCAGCAAAAATAAAGTAGTTAAGTAAATATGGTCCCAGACCATCTGCTATTCTTTAAGCATGTGCCTTAAGGAATCATCCTTGGGGAGGAATGGAATATTCTGCTCCTAAGAAAATAAGAATCTCCATTTATAGCAATAAACACAGATTCTGTCCTTATTCAAATTATTTTATGATTAGTGTTGGCCAAACCTACATTCTGCCTGACAGAAATGTTTTCAGAGAAGAAAAACAAACAAACAACAAAAAAAACACGACCCCATTTTGGATAGCCTGACATAAAACCCCATTTGAACAGTGAAAGGATACAATTTCATCCACAAGAATATGTATATAAAGATATCACAATAGAAAGAGTGAAATAGAGAAAGAGATGAATTTATAATTGCCAGCGGCGTCTCAAGTCACTTGCAAGCTCTTCAGTCCTACAAACTCGAAGTCAAACGTCTGACTTCATGTTTTTAAATCATGTGAATCCTCTTTGGGATATGCAAGTTAACTGCCTTTTCTTTGTTTTGTTTCATTTTCTAATGCTCATCTCTATCACTGTTTTTTATTCTTACATAATTTATCTCACTCACCTGAAAATATCTTTCAGACTCTTCCTTTTAACCACCAAATATCTTCGTGAACCAATAATGTGCTCTTTATCTGCAGTTTCTCAACTATTTTTAACTGGTTTCCAACTCTGGGTGTTTGAATGTTTCCCTTAGCAGCTCACTTAATTTTGGAACTGCTTTATTGTCTATTTATCTTAACACTTATTCTCCCATTGGTCATGCTTTAAATATTTTTAATTTACTTATATTATAATTTTGAATTTTAAGTGTACATTTTGAAAATATAGCAAATAATAAAAGGTAGTAATAACAATAACACCATCAGTCATAAGTATAGAGATAAGACACAACTACAGATTTCCGCAGTTTGGTGTCTTAGAGTTCCTGGAATCTAAATTAGGTTTTACTAGTGGACAAAATGTCTGCTTCAACTACCATCATGATAGAAAATTTTTCAATGAGGAAATGTACTGTATTTTGCAATGCATTTTTAAAGAAATGTGCTTATTTTAAATTTAATGTTTAGGCATTAATGTAGTAAAGAGATATCAATGATGTACATACTCAGTACAAGTAGGGTTTTTAAAGAACATAAAAATGATTAAAGTACAGCCTCAACTCTCAAGGAACTTCTATGTTAGTAGAAGTACGTAATACTTATTTGTAGTCATCACTACCTAAACTAGGTTGGTGAAAAGAAGGAGAAGAAATCAGAGTTAACTAATAAAGCTTAAATCAAACATTAATAAAGCTCTATTTTCTATTATTGATTAAGTCCCTTGAAGTCAAGTACAAGAAGTGTGTTAAATAGGATGTTGAGTCCCTGTTCTGGCCTCAATGCTTTACTGGTACCAGTAAGAGCCACATAATGCTAGAGAAGCACATTGTTCCTTAGCAGGATTAGCATATTAGTGTTGCTCAATTTCTATGTAGGTGAAAGTACAGCCCGGTGATGGAGTATTAAAACCAGATGTGATTAATCACACACAGAATCAATACTCTAGAATTGCCTACTTTGCATATATTCAAAATGTACAACCAACTGGATATGTATGGTCACAGAAAGTATGTGGTAACCACATCTAGGATCAATAAAGTACGGGTTCATGATTTTTAAACCCTGAGCTTCCATAACTCAATGACACTTGCTTTTACGTAAGTTAGGGTGCATGTGCCCCTTCCTCTTCTTAACATTTGCAGGGTGAATTTCTGTTCAGAAGCTTTGGCCTGAAACTGAGGAAAGCATTCATTCCTAGCCTCGTCCTCAGTGATGACCTTCTAGAGCAGCAGTCGCCATCCTTTTTGGAACAAGGGACAGGTTTCCTAGAAGACAATTTTTCTACATACTAGGGTTTGGGGGGCTGGGGATGGTTTTAGAATGATTCAAACACCAAATTCAGCTTAATTGTCACAGTTATAGGGTTTTTATATGAGTCTACAGCAACTGATTTATTATTTGAAGTCAAACCTCTCTGCTAATGTTAATCTGTATTTGCAGCTCCCCAGTACTAGCATCACCACCTCAGCCTCACCTCCGATCATCAAGCATTAGATTCCAGTAAGGAGTGTACAATCTAGATCCCCCACATATGTAGTTCACAATAGGGTTCATGCTCCTATGAGAATCCAATGCCACCACTGATCTGACAGAAGGTGGAGCTCAGGTGGTAATGCAAATGATGAGGCATGGCTATAAATACAGATGAAATTTTGCTTGCTCACCAGTCACTTACCTCCTGCTATGCAGCCTGGTTCCTAATAGGCCAGTACCAATGGGCCAGTACCAATCTGTGACCCAGGGGTTGGGGACCCCTGCTCTAGAGGTTAAGAATAGTCACTTTCTACTCCTACCCCAAAGACATATGTGCATTAGGAATTACTAGGAAGATTTACTTTAGCTAAATTAGATGATTTCTTGTTAAATAATATTTACTTTATATTAGATAACCTTTGTAGTTGAATAATTCCATAGTATAAGAATATACAGTATATAATTTGAAAACTCTACTTCTGATCAATTCTCCCACACTCTTGTCAAAATCAGTGCAGTGATTTTGCTGTGGAGACAAGTCTCAGCAGTGTCCTGGATTTTGCTCACCTCTCCCCAGAGAGAAGCCACAAAGGAGGCAGACGCAGACTGTTTTATTTTGGCTTTGCCTCTAACCCCAGTAGAGGAAACATTAGTCTGTGGACAGGAAAACCAATGAGGCTTCTGGATTATGATTCAGGTCCCAGCCAGAGCACTTCCTTAACAGCCTGTATTTCTTCCTGTGTCTCTCTATTCCTAGGGGATTTGTAATGTTAACACTATTCGGCCACTGCCAAGTGGTAGAACTCCAAGGGAGATGGGCTAGATCCTAATCCCTACTGTGTTGCTGTGTTGTCAGCACAATTAATATGCAAACTTTCTAATGTACCCTGGGTATCTACGGTCTGTAAACCTATTCTTGACACTACGAAGATACTGGTATACAAAAACAAATGATCAAACAAAACACTGCAAGCCTTCAGAGACAATGTTACAGTTCATGCAGGGACCCACTACATCCTGGAGGCTTTTTAGTTTCATAATTAGGGACAGCAGACCCTCCTCTGAGGTGATCATGGACTGAGTGCCTCCAACACTATTATGGAACAGAGCTGTGGCCTCGGCAAGGCACCTTTTTCCTCTCAGGGACATCAGCCTGCAGGGGTCAGTCTTGGTTTCTCTTAGAGAATAATAGAACATATATACTTCACAGTAACCAGGAAAGGGATTCTTGGAGAGAAGGTATCTGACCTAGACCTACATTAATGTGTAGGATTTCAAAGGTCAGACAGTAAAGGAAGAACATTCCAGAGAAAAGATCTTCAAGTATTCAAGAAGACAGAAGCAATGTAAAGAGCAGAGAAATAACTTAGTATAAGGACTACTTTACAAGTCAGCAAAGGTTTTAGGCTTCATTTATGTAGTTCTGTAAGAATTATAGCCAGAGAGTACAAAGGACTTCAAGAATAAGCTACAAGAAAATGGGAGACAGATTATAAAACGAAGATCTGCAGTCCAAAAGCAGTATTGGAAATGTAAAGGAAGTGACATGACTTATCTGACCAAAGCACTAGAGAGTTGATAGTCAGGTGCATATAAAAAGATGTATGTCAAACGTGAATATTTCTCAGTTAATTTCTAAAAGTTAAAGTGTTACGTAAGGAATGTTATTAAAAATAAACCCAAATATAAAAAACAAAATGCATTCTCTGACAGCTAAGTTAATAAATACATCGTGATTTCAGGAGCACATGTATCCCAAAGCTGAGGTAAACAGATATATATCATCTAAAAAGTGATCATTAGTATTTACATCACAGTTTTTTCTTAGAATTTTTAACTTTTAATAAATCATTAAAAAATCACCTTGCCTTTTCTCAGAAGGTAAAAATCCTGCAATATAAATATTAAAACTTCATTGAATAACTAAGACCATGTGGTAATACTTTAATTTATCTATTATAAAAAAACACAGAATATAAATAGATGTTTTTTGAATTAAAAAAAATACTTCTTCAATAATGTACAAAATCAATTTATAGACTTATTAACAAACAGTACCAAATTACTTTTAAAGAATATTAAAACAAAGTGCCATTTTATTCATTCTAATAAATTTATATTAACTTTTTGTGTACTTCATCTGAGAACTTACTACTTTTTGGTACATTTTTTACATCAATTATGTGACCTATGACATTATTAGGGCCAGATTACCCCCCACAATTTTTTCATCATTTAGACTATTTAAAATGCCCACCATCCACTAGTGCAGGGGTCAGCAAAGTACAACCAACCCTCGAACAACACAAACTTAAACTGCAAAGGTCCACATATACATGAATTTTTTTTCTTCAAGAAATTCTATGAATATATTTTCTCATTCTTATGATTTTCTTAATATTTTCTTTATTCTAACTCGCTTTATTGTAAAAATACAGTATCTATTACATATTACACAAAATATGCTAATTGACTGTTATCAGTAAAACTTCTAGTCAACAGTAGGCTATTAGTAATTAAGGTTTTGGGGAGTCAACAGTTATGACTACATGTAGATTCTAACAGTGCAGGGGGGTTGGTACTTCCAACCTTGCATTGCTTAAGGGTCAACTGTGTAGCCCATGAAATCAAATGGCCGATCTTCCTGTTCCAGTAAGTCAAGTTTCATTGTAACTGACATTCTACTCTGTTCACATCTTGTCTAGGGCTGGTTTCCCACAACTGCAGAGCTAAGTAGTACAGTGGAGAACATACACCCTGATGCCTTAAATATCACTATCAGTCTCTTTTGAAAGAAAAAATTTGCTGACTGCTAAGGATTAATTTTTCTTTTTATATTTGAATATGTTTATGAGTATCTTTTTTTAAAATAGGGTTTTATTTATTTATTTTTATTGTTTTTGACAGAGAGAGAGAGAGAGAGAGAGAGAGAGAGAGAGAGAGATACAGAGACAGAGAGAGAACTGAACTGGGGGCACACCCCAGTTCAGCACATGGGTCCGCATGGGCCGGGGCCAGGATTTGATCCTGGGTCCCCAGCGCTACAAAGCGAGCACTTAACCCACTGAGCCATCCCGGCTTCCCCAAGTCTCTTTTTTAAAGGAGCCACAAAAAGCAGGAATTTCTACTTTTCTCTCATTTTGCAAATGTTTTCTTAATATCATTAAACAGTCACTATGCTAATTTAAATATTGCTTCTTCACTAAATTATGTTTTTGCTATCTGATAAAAATCACCAAGGCTTTTTTGAAATATCAGAACATACTATTTTATGATAGAAAGATGTTTGTCTTACATTTTACAAATTCTTTTGTTTTGTTTTGTTTTTAAATTTAGGGACTTAATTCTAATTTAGCACTATTTTCAATAAAGGGTTACATTCATTTTCTTTAATAAAGTTCACAAATAGAGTGTGAAAGAACAAATAAATGTTGAAGAAACAGTTCTTTGTCCTTAGATTTCTTAGGAAATGATGCATTTGTATTGACAATTCTTATCAAGGGCCTCTCAGAACTCCTTGGAGAGAATCTAAAGCCACTTATTTTATGTTAAATTCCACTCCAGTGTGTCAGAGAAGAGAGCCAAAAGTGGGTTCCTATTATAATTAAAAGTTCATTAATGATAGGCAGAGAATTATTTTATTAGGTTTATTGTTACATTCTCACCACATAAATAAAATATGTGGTAAACAATCATTGACTAATAAATACTTATTATGTAAATAAATGAGTAAATGAATGGGCAGATGCATAGATGAATGGTTATTTGGATGAAATTAATTTTGTTTTATCATACATTTAATACGATTTTCTTAGAATTATAAATAATTATTTGTGGTAACAGCATAGATTCCTTTGACTAGATTTTTCTATTTTTCAAATATTGAGATGAAGAAAAAATGAAAAGTTGATTCCATATCTTCTTTACTTTGATTGTATTTTGAAGTAAGATTTCCTGCATTTCTATATAACTACATAATTTGTAGTTATATTGTTTAACCTGTAAGACTGATTTGAAAATTAAAAAGTTATACTAATCAGTGAAGAAGTATCATTACACTGAACAGATTTTATACCATTTAAAACGTAATTATTTGTTAATGTCAGTTTGCAGATAATACATAATGGTGATTAAAAGTGTGGAATCAGAATCAAATAGAATTTGTTTTATTTTTGATTTTTTAAATTATTCAGTGTATAAATTTGATAATATAGTCTTATCTCAATTTCACATACTTAAAAGCAGAACATATTTTATGGAATAGTTATAAAGCTCAAAGGAGACAAAAAAATAGAGAAGGATGTTGATAACAATAGGATGATGAAAGAGTGATGGGGCTGGGGGATAAAGGAACTCAAAAGCAGAAAGTAGCACTTAAGGCAGAGGAGGAATGACTTTAAAGTGAGAATACAGTTGGAGCCATTCTGATAACTTTCTGTATAACTAAGGAAATGCAGTCAATGGCTTGGATGACTAGTGTTCATTGTAATCAAGTCAACATTCAACATTCAACATTAAAATGAAAAAGAAATAAAATGAAATACTGGAATTTTATGATGTTAGTATCTGGGCTTAGTAGATAACATACTGTTTCAAGACCCAAAAGTAAGATAATAATGTATATTATATTACAGCATTATGTAATTATATTACAGTATTTATGTAATTCAAAGTGAGTAGGCAGTGAAATTTGAAAATAAAATATAAAATATTAATTATGCTAAGCATAATTGATTTTAAGTATAGAATAAGCTGGTTCTTAGCCAGATGCCTCTGACTATGAGGACAGACATAAAGAAATATTTGAGCTAATTAGAAAGATGCTCAATAGATATACTTTTGAGATATAAATATACTGGAGGTGAAAAGTGATCAATATTAATTGTAAGGAAGCAATCCAGCACAAGAAACCCAGAACATGAAAATCAGAGGAACGGCATGACCTAATTCGAGTTAACTAAAATAGAAGAAAATACAGCAGAAGAAAAATTCAAGGAAGCCAAGATTAAAGATGAAAGGTAAATTGCTTAGAATATGAAGGCAAATAATTAGGTCCCTGGCAGTGATAATGCCTCTATGATAAGCCCTTTGATAAATTTTAAGAAGAGTGAAAACAAATCTGGATATTTCGCTAATTGAATTACCATTCCTTGTTACCTTTGACTATATTGGGAAAAGTGGTTGCCACAAAAAATGTATGATGAAATTACAATTATTTTTTTTTAATGAATGATATTACATTGCCTTATCTTTTGGGAGGGATAATTATGCCATTTGCAGTTAATCAAAGATATTAGAATAGTTCATTTTCTTTCCATCTATGCAAAAGAATAAAGGAGAGGAGGATAAGATCTCTTATTTGATGATCCTTTTAGAATGTGGTGATGTAAGAACACTTAGTATAATATATATTTAAATGCAATGTTCTTGGGGGTGCCAGGAGAGCTCAGTGGATTCAGTGCTTGCCTTGCAACCCTGAGGTCCAGGGATCAAATTCCACCCCTGACCCATTCAATCCTATATGCTGACCTGCAGCACAACTGGTAACCAGCGGGATGGGTATGAAGGTTCTTGCCTCACGTGTGGAAGGCCACAAGCTTGGTTCCCACCCACATGGCCCCACACCCACTTGTGTGAAATGAAACTGTGTCACAACTAATGATGGACAACTATGGAGACTGTTCCAACACTTCCCCCACCCTCTTCCCTCTTTCTCTCTTTCTCTCCCCACTTCTCTCAAGCAATTTTTTAAAAATGCAGTTTTCTCCTGGGGCCACCACTGAGTATCTGATATGGGGCAAAAACTCCTGTCAGAACAAACTCTAGAACTAGATGTAACATATAAAGCAGCTATGTACAAATTTTGGTGAACAGGCAGCACAGGACATCCTGAAGGAAGAGGAAGAACGGGATGAGCCTCACCATCACCCCAGTTTTCTTCCTAAAGACATTTTCCAGGTTGTATTTCAGGCAAGTGACACCAACAGAGCAGAGAGCTCTCATTGAGCTGAGGAAACTGAGATGAGAACTGGGGGCTGCCACGCTGATGGAATATGTGGAGTAAGAGTACTAGAGAGAAGTGAGCTACGCAAAGAACGTCTTGAAGTCTGTGCACGAGTCCCCTCAGAACAATCTTCAACAAATGCTAAGGTAAACACGTGCAGTCGGGACTGCTAAAGGCCTGGCAGAAAAACAGCTACTGGGAAATTGTGAGTTAAATGAAAGTGAATGGAATCAGCAAGAAAAAATCTTGGATTGTTGAAGACTTCACAACTCCTTAGTGACAGAGTAAAAAATAAAACTATATACTTGAGGGTCTATGAATCTGTTCACCATCTAGATAGAAGAGAAGTGTGGAATCTGATGACAGTGATAACAATGTCTACTGTAACCAGTGTTTTTTCTATCTTTATTGAAATATAGTTGGTATAAAACCTTGTGTAAATTTAAGGTATGCAATATAATGATTTGCTAAGTATATATACATATTGCAAAATGAATATTACAATAAGGTTAGTTAACACATCCATCACCCCACCTAGTTATAAGCTTTGTGTGTATGGTGAGAACTTTCAAAATTTACTCCCTTAACACCTTTCAAATATACTGTACACTAATGTTATCTATAGTCACCATGCTGTACATTATATGCATATTCCCAGAACTTAACCATCATCTAACTCAAGAGAGTCCAAACTTTCAGCTTCTCTGGGCCACATTGGAAGAATTGTCATGGACCACACATATAATAATACACTAACAATAGCTGATCAGCTAAAGAAAAAAAAAGAAAAAAATCACAAAAAATCTCATAATGTCCTAAGAAAATTTACAAATCTGGCAGCATTCAAAGCAGTCCTGGGCCGCAGATTGAACTCTCTTGCTCTAACTGAAAACTTTTTACCCTTTGACCATCTTTACCTATTTGCAATCACCACAGTTTTTCTTTTCTTTCATTTTCTTTTCCTTTTGTCTTAAAACCTTCCCTCCACTTTCCAGATACACTCTGGGGGCCATTCTCTCTTTGTCGTCTCCCCTGTTGGTCCAAAAGTAACACCAATTAACAGGAGTAAAGAAAAAGGAGCTAAAGGCACTTAAAGGAAATGCCAGCTCTGTTTTCTAGGTCAGCTGACACCTGGTTACTGCAGTGTTTTCAGGTACAAATATTCTAAAATTAACTAAAATTGAGACAGACAGTCTGCCTAACTGGGAAGACTTTAGAGAGACTTGAGTAAGCAACTTAACTCATTTATTTAAAGTATGACTCACTCTCCAAAATTAAAGGCCGGGAAGGATATTGCTGTTATAAGACTGTTTTGTTTTTTCTTTTTTAATTTTAATTTTGTATTAACGTATCTGTCTACATTTTTTACTTCATTTCTTTCTAAAAAAAAATCAACCCTTCATGACTCTTTTAGAAATATTATCACTGTCCATTATTTTAATTCTAATTTCCTGCCTTTACCACCTTTAATTTCTTCACTCTCCCCCTTTCTCTCTTGTAAATGTTAGTTGAAACATAATTAATGCTTATTTTAGTCTGTCCTTGATATATTTAATTGCAACTATTTATTTAAAAAACATTTTCATGCCAAGTGACAATGACATACAATAGATATACTAGGTACTATTTACTACACCAATACATTAATATAAAATGATGTGATAAACAAATAACTGGAAAAACAGAAATTATGTGTGCTTTTCTGATAAAGTTATTAATATATTTTAGGAAAATACATATTTCTCTTTTAAATTTTATAAGATAATATCTAGCCACTTTTATTAATTTTGTATGGATATGACTGTGTTATAAAGAACTCAGCATTTTAAGTTTTTATATTTATCTTTCAATACTGAAAACATTTTATTCACTTGACATGTTTTTTAAAGCTGGCATTATTAAACTTTTGCTAGACAACATTTGAACAGGTTTTGCTGTTTACTGTTCTAAGCAAAATAACATTGAGGACTATGCTACAAAATGGCCAGAGGCAATGATCTTCAGCGGGTTGGGCCTCATATTACACTTCCATTATTGCACAAAAAGTTTGGAAGTTTAAAGAAAGATGAAAAAGCTATTTTTTTTTTCTTTTCTTTCTTTTTTTCTTTTTTTTTCCTTCTACTTGTATCTCCTGAGGAGATTATTCAGTTTCACAAAAAACATAATTCTTAGGTTTTTCTTTGGCATAAAAGAAAACACTATAAAATGAAAAGAAATAATGATTTGAGCAAGTGTATAGAAATATCCAAATTGATTTAAAGGTTACTTTTAAAAAGTTCTGAGTACTTCTATAAAATCTACAGACAATTCAGTCTTTCTTACTTTTAGACACTGAAAAGTTTGATTAGAGCTGACCTAATTTCTGTCTTACATGTCCTGCCTAGACTAGATTATATAAAATGTTCTACACTTTTAGTTTTTTATTCTTCTCAATGCTTCCTGTACTAGCACAATTTTGAGAGTTACTGTTTTTCATGCCTCCCTAGAGCCATACTCTTTGGTTGTGCCCTTCCACATTGACCCAGGTTTGACTAGGCCAACAATATTTAACTTGTAAAAGAAAAAAAATGTTACTTTGTAAAGCCTTGAAGCTACTTAACACAAAAGCCCATGTCATATCTAGCTTTATAGCTTCAGATGCAGTTCAAGAGCTCAGAAAAATCTGTAACATGAGTCAGCCTGGTTTTCTCAATGAACTGTATTTGTACACAGTCCCTAAATCTCCCTTTATTATTCCACCAAAGTGAATCCTAAAGATGACAATATTAATCTTGTTTTATTAAATAAAATCCTGTATTCCTTATTTATTACTTGCAAAGTTCAATGTTTTCACTTAAGAATCCTTGTTTAGTGTAATGAGCAACTTATAATATAGATGGAAAAACAGACCTCCAAAGTCCTTTCTTTCTCCTTACTCTTCAAGACTACTCATGTGTATCTCTCTGGAAACCAGTGCTTTTATCTAGTTTGGGATAGTGAATGGTGGCTATTCAGGCTTCAAACCTTAGGAAGATGAAGAAGGTGCAGGCAAATGTATGTGAAAGATTTTTCTCTTTTCAATTTCTGAGATGACTATGGAATTCTCAGTAGGGCTATGGAAGAACACAGGAGTTGTAATGTGAAGGAACTACAATTACCTAAGTGACTGGAAAAGGCCTAATTAAAAACATTCAGAGGCACACCAGAATACCTCTGAGCAAAGGAGAAACATGTTATGTCAGAGAGTGACACCAGAGTCCTGGTGGGTCTTGGGACAGAAAGATACTTGCCCCTCCTATAGTGACTGTAAGATCTAGAACTATATTCATGTGGGACTTCAGGAGAAAAAGATATTGGGGGGATCAATGTTACAATTTCCCTACTGTGCAACTAATACTTTCTTATCATTTTGGGTCTTTTTCTAAAATATTCTGTTAGTGCTTACCAATATGCTAAAGTACGATTATGCTAAATGGCTAAACTGATATATTGGTATATTTCTTCAAATACTTCTGCATAACTTGTCTCTTTTTAGTGCCAATTCCCACATTCTAGATAGATCTCTAAAACATCTCAGAATTATGTTCACATGAGCTAGATTAACTAAGCTATATTAACTCACATCAGTGATTTAAGTAGCTTATTAATACAATGGCAATGGGTATGGCCAGAAAAAAACCTTTATAAAAATGGAATAAAAACTTGAGAAAGGTGTTTACTAAAGAAATAACTTAATAACTGATAAATTCATGAGGATGTATTTTAAAATCACATATGCACATACACAGTATGATTAAACATTTGATGTCTCACAGTAGTTAATATCATGGCAGATTAAACTATAAAGCTCATTTGAGTTGAAAATATGATTTTTTACACTGAGGTGAGCTGTAAAGACTGAGCAGTGATTCTACTGGTCTAAATATTATTGTATCAACTAGCCTCCTCTACATCACTACAATTCTTGCCAAATATTTAAGAACACAAAGGATCATGAATAATCAGAGTTAAAACTATAAGAATCAAATTTACCTGATTAAAAGTATTTGCAACAATAATTCAAAAAATTGTGATAAAAACCTTAATCAATGCCTGGGACTACTGAATCTACAGTCGTATCTTGGTATTCAACTGCTTTGAAACTGGTTAGATTTGGTATTCATTGCATCTTGATGGGAAATTTTTGTCCCAGCACCGGTCCTTTGTTTGGTACTCACTGGGCCTCTTAGAACTAATTAACGATGAGTACCAAGGTACCAATGTACTTCACTAAATTACTATGCAAAAGTGTTTAAGAGATAAGAAATAAATGATATTTAGACAGAAAGTACAGTATCTCAAAATTCCAACTGGATTAGAATGCTGTATCATGAATAATATATGCCTCTTTTCAAAAATTTTGGTTAAGCCCTTATTACTGCAATTTAAAGCCATCTAAATTGAATAACATTTTTTTCTTGCAAGCGATTCATAATATATTCTTTTTTCCATACTATGCATGGTTAAAAAACTCCAATATTCTACAACCAAGAATTGTAATGAATACCCAATTATATCTCAATTTAGCTAAAGAGTGGGACAATTACATTATTCCATAATATTTTACAATTGTGAAATAACAGAGTTGCTCATTTAACTGATAATTGTTTTCATTTACTGATATTACATAGTACCAAATTCTGCAAAAAACTTATAATTGCACTTTTATGGTAGTAGCACAACAGGGCTCTAATATTCTTCTAAAATTAAACCATAAAGTGTTAAACAGGAAAAATACTGTTTTTAGCAGTGATATGATCTTAGACATGGTGCATATGTTCTCTCATGTTATGTAGTTCAGATAGAATAACTATCATTTCTGTTAGACCACTTGATTTGTAGGGAAAAACACCAAAGTAAGTATACAGTTCACTTGGCCATGATCCAGAACTAGCTCCATTCCTTAGAAGACCTGTTGTATAGATTCTACAGGTGCCTTCCTGAGGTGGTTTCTATACCTGATACTATTAAAAGCGGTATCAGCTACTCATACAGATTAATCGTACTTTCTGGATTAGCAAACTGTCTTACACAGAATCCTTACTTCTAGCCCAGTAAAGTATATTTCTAAGAAGGTACATTTTCTAAGAGGGCGTGTGTGTGTGTGTGTGTGTGTGTGTGTGTATATATATATATATATATATATATATATATATATATATATATATATATATATATACCGGTATATATATTTATATTTATGAGACAATTATGAATTTATTAAATGATTATATTTGCCAATATTTCTGAATGTTTGTTGTGTGAAATGTGGTGAAATGTGTGCTTTTTGATGGGTTAACTGATTTGAACTTCATAACCACCCTATGTAGATGGCATTACATTATCCCCATTTTACAGATAAAAAAAACCCAAAAAAGAAATACTAATTTTATTAAAGTTATCTAGCTAGAAATAACAAAGCCAGGATTTGAATTCAAGCAATCAGGATTCTTCCAGCCATATAAAATAACAGAAAATTTACTAAACATAGAATTCCTAATTTTCAGTTCTTAATCAAGCAAATGGTAATGACAATTGTAAGTTTTGGGGAAAAATAGTTAATAGTGATGAACCTGTTTTCGGAGCCATAAAATGAGAAAACTGGGCTACATAAATGTTTTTTTGTGAGTACTAGAATGCCCTTATTTGTTCTATGCAAATTTGAGACAAGAAGCATTTGCATAATTTTGAAAAATGTCTGCTGAATTTAATGGTTTTTTGCTTTAGGGAAATGTCTTACCCTTGACACAGATCCCAAATACATTCAAAGCCCGTGTTAGTTGTGCACTTTCAGAAAATGTAGTTGACATTTTCAATTAAAAAATTTTGTTTATAGTATTTTATCTTCAAATATGTAAAGATAGATATATTTCCTGTATTTTAACTATATTGTCCACATGGTTATGCTCCATATTCAAGGCCACTTTTTTTTTTTACATTTGATGCACCCTCCCCCACCTCCGCACCCCCAACCCTAGGCAACCACCAAACCACTAACTGTCCATGAGTTTTTGTTCATAACTTTCAGTTTTATATTCCACTTATGAGTGAGGCCTCTTTTTGATGCTGCCTTAAATGTGTTAGTTACCTGATGCTGACATAGACATCAACCAAAAGTTAACTTGGTCAATACAAATCAATATTCCCTGCTTTTCTTTAAATCAATAGCACTCAAAGACATACATAAAATAAAAAATATATAAATAGCATTCTAACAGATAGGTTTAAAAGTAAAAAATAAAAACAAGCTTTTCATTTCTACCTCTGTTTCTTAGAATATGTCCAAGATTGAAATAGGCTCTAGCCATTTTTATAATCCATAGATAGAAGCCTACAGCACTTAGTGGAGGGAACAAGAAAATTCAACCATTTGGAAATCTAAAAATACTTAAAGTCACAGAGGTGAAATGGATATTGGACTTCAGACATAAGGGTATAAGGAAATAAAACCAGCATTTTATAACATGGTTGATCACACAGCTAGCTATCTCTTGAACCCAGAAATCTAGAACCAAACAAGGTTCTTCTATGTGTATGTGTCTATTCACATAGTCGTGTTGATGTGAGCATCTTTGCTTTTGTTTAGTCTTATCTCATAATCAAATAGTTCATGTATTTATTTATTTATTTATTATTGTTTCTGACAGAGAGAGAGAGAGAGAGAGAGAGAGAGAGAGAGAGAGAGAGAGATACAGAGACAGAGAGAGAACTGAACTGGGGGCACTCCAGCACATGGGTCTGCACAGGCCGGGGCCGGGATTCGATCCTGGGTCGCCGGAGCTGCAAAGTGAGCGCTTAGCCCACTGAGCCATCCCAGCTTCCCCATCATGTTTTTGTTCAGCTATTCAATATTATTGAATCAAGTTATGTATATCTTTTCAAAATTGGTAAAGTTCTCATCACTTAATTCTTTACATCATCAATTATGTCAGTATCTAGTTTATTTTCTTAGTAATTTCTTGCTCAGTTTTGTTTGTTTGACTGGTTCCCTGGGCACTAAGCCCAGACTGGTTTAATTTATGCTTATGACTAAGTACAGAGTCCCCAGTGCTACATTTTTAGTAGGCACACTATGAATTCTCGTAATTAAAATCTGCAAAAAAATGTGAGGTATTTATACATAGGTCTCAGGTTTGTTCATTTTAACTTCTATATGATTAACACAATGTGTGATCAAAAACTACACTGAATGTTTAAATTAAAAAAAAAAACTTATTACAGTAAAAGATAGATTGGCATTAATGCCCCTCAAAATACTTCCCCTCACTTTAAACACATTTATCCCATTGTTTTCGCCACTTTCTGAAGCAGTTCTGGAAGTCATCTTTCGTGAATGTCTTTAGTTGAGCTGTCATGGCTAACTCATTGTTCTGAATCAATTCAAAATGTTTTCCTTTCATGACTGTTTTGACTTTGGGGAAGAGTCAGAAGTCACATGGTACCAAATCTGATGAATAAGGTGGATGAGGACACACTCTAATGTTTTTATTTGATAGAAATTGCCATACCACAAGTGATATGTGACCTGAATGGACTTAGGACTTTGAGTTAGCCATGACAGCCCAACTAAAGACACTCATGAAAGAGGACTTTCAGAACAGCTTCAGAAAGTGCGAGAACAATGGGATAAGTGTGTGTAAAGCAATGGGGAGTATTTTGAGGGGGGTTAATAGTAATGTGTCTTTTACAATAATAAAATTATATTTAAACATTTACCCTTTTTTTTATCATACCTCCTATTCTATTTTAGGAATATTAAAACCTATCATTGTTTTCAGAAAATTAATAAATAAAAACCTTCACTTATTCAACCTCACAACTTCCTCTGAGAAATTCTTTTTTAAGTTGAAAAAAAGACTTTATTTTTAGTTATCTTCAGAGTCCTAGAAAGCTGCATTTGAATATGGATTATTGTTCACACCAAATATTAAAATTTTAATCAATGGTTGGGTGACCATAGTACAGAGGTAAAAATAAAGGTTATAATAAACTAATTTATTCAGTTATAAATATTACAAAGTAAAACTACTATTTTATAAATTTCAGGAAAAATTCTGACTTAATGAATAAATTAGTTCTTGACACCATGTAGAGAAAGTAAGTATAGAATCACCTATTCATTTGTGGTTAAGGCAATAGAAAAATTAGCATTTGAAATATATATATTTTTTAAAGCAGTATCTTCCATTTTCACTTTATGTCTGACAGAAAAATCCCATTATTCTCTTTTAAAAATTGTCACATCTTTAACAGAGCAAGTCTTCAAACTTCCAAAATTTATAGCATAAATATTTCTGGAACTCCAAGATCTTTTAACTGAATACTGCAATAAACATTACATAAAACATATTAGCAGTAAAGTACTTTGAAAGGATTAAAGCAAGATTAAAGATTTCTAATACATAAGAAATCTGGCATACAGAAATTATTGCCACAGTATGTTGCAAATTTAAGATGCACTCTGTAATTAATTATCCAAGAAAATAGAGAAAGAGTAGAAAAATTAAAATGTAAAGAAAAACAGAATTTTATCCTTATCTAAAAGTTAAATCTTACTTAGCAAACTTTGTCTTATGCCTGATAGGACAAAAAATGAAAGTAAAGGTGATTGGTTCAAATTATACTCCAACAATTTGATTCAGTTTTTTTCCATAGTTCTGAGAAAATGTTTACACGAGGAGCACAAGACCTCTCCTTGCTTATCTTATTGGTAAATTGTTTTCTTGAAATTATTAGAAAATATGTGATTTGCCTGAATGTGATTTAACAGTCAATCCTTAATCTAATCCTTTGTGTTGACTCACACAGTTATCTACTGATAGAATGAAAAAGGCCTATAATGTGGTTTCTGAAGAAAAGCTTCATTTATTCTCAATATCATGTTTCAGGACAGTAACTAAGCTAATAAATAGCAGGAACATTTTATATAATGTGACTTGGCATTAATGCCTATTGACTTTAGGTTTTATTTGTGTAATTAAGAATATTCTTAAAAAATAATTTAAAAGGTTAAGTCTACTATATCTCTGGATTACTTTCTCTCAGTCTGTAAATTTAAAACATGAATAAAGAAAGAGCAGAAGTGGACTTGGATTGGATTAATTTCTACTTAGAGGGGAAAAAAGAGGAATGAGAAGTTCCAAGTACCAGTCTAAATCAGAGTCATAACCAGCTTACCATGCAGTACATTCAGAGAATTTTGATCATTTTTCATACCCAAAGTAATACTTTTTTAATCTAAGTAAGACTTCTATGTTTTCAAGCCAATTCTTGGGGGGGGGGGGGCGCCGAATGTAGGCATTTAAATTGGCATTGTATATAACAGTTAGATTTCAGTTGTTAAAGTCACTCATTGAGAATCTTCATAGCCTTTTTTTTTTTTCTGGAAACAGAGGGTATAAGTGCTGTGGTCCTTTGGTCTCACTCACAATCAGCATCAATTGTCCAGCAGTCAAGTAGCAAATGTAACATAGACTCCGCATAACATATAAATTGAAAGTAAGGTGAAAAGTATGTACCGTATAATGAATATATGGAGCTTGTTCATGGAGAGAATCTTCATAGCCTTTTGATGAATATCCCATTAAAATAATGAATCAGCTGCAATACTATTTATATTTTTAAAGCCGTTAAGGTTTCAATGAAAGGGCAATGATTTTCTTTTATTTAAAAGAGAATATTCTAAACTAAAGACCATATGTATTTTATTATACAATTTAGGATTTATTAGACTATTTGGTTTCCTTAAAAACAACTTATATTGATGTAAAATATGCTCTTGCCTTGTGTTCTTACTTAATATATTTATATGCATTCTCTGTGTCACAAAGGCAACAAGCTAATACAAACACAATGTTCCTTTGAACTATAACTGTGACCCAAAAGAGTCAGAAAGGTCTTCTAAACACCCTGCTCTTTCCAGCTATACATTAGCTTGAACACTTAGTAATAACAGAACTTACTAAATCTTCTCGGACTACTAATGTTAATGAAACAGAGTTCACTTGTCTAAAAGTTAGCAAATTTTATTTCATTTAAAACTTTACCAATACCCTTGTTTGCTTCAAAGCACTAGATACAAATATATAACAGTTTTAACCTAATTTTGAGATAATGGGGAACTCCAGACTGTTCACTGAAGGACACAACTGATTTGAGATGAAGATTGTCTTCAAGTATAACATTTGGGGGGATGCCAGGATAGCTCAATGATTGAGTGCTTGCCTCACAAATCATGGGGTCCAGGGTTTGATTCCCTGCCCCAGCCTATGCAACCCCTCCATATGCTAAACTACAGCTCAGCTAGTAACTACTAAGAAGGTTCAGTGTAGAAGGTTCTCACCTCCCACGCGGGAGGCCCCCAGTTTGGTTTCTACCACAAGTGGCCCCACATCCCCCTGTGTTGAATGAAACCATGTCATAACTAAAGATATACAACTATGGAGACTGCTCGGGCCCCTCCCCTCTCTCTCTCTCTCTCTCTCTCTCTCTCTCACACACACACACACACACACACACACACACACACACTTCAAAAAATAAATAAAACATATGAAAATGTTAAGCCTCATTTATCTTCACACATAGACATAAGAGGCATAAGTACCAGAAAAAGTAGCTCATGCTCCTACTCTAAAATAAACATTGAATCCATCAAATATTCAGCAAAGTACTCTCTTTAAACATTGAAATGTTGCCAGTCAAAAAGTGACCAAAGCCTGAATAATTTGACAAAAAAGAGTTAGGAATCAGGTAATAATATGTAAAATATCTGAATGAGATTTATGTAAGTAAGAGTTTTGTTGTTGTCATTGTTTTTTATAAAGCAGGCCTAGGAACATTGCTAAGTAGTCAGACAGAAACAGCACTGAAAAGCTTTAAGATACCTTTATCTTCTTTTTTCTTCTTTTCCAATTGTAGATAGATTAAGCAAGATATTTAAAGGAAAATCGCCATTACATTTGTTGTGGAACTTTGCTCATTGCAGTACCGCCATGAACGCAACTTTGAAGGCAGCCTCAGAATGCCTGTGGGATCAGCTAACAGCTTGTTTGACTGTATCACAGCCCAACCTCTCTGCTCAATTTTGTTGCTTGTTCTTTCCTACAGGTGGGTGCTGACTGACTAGAGTTTCTGTATGATATGAACCTCAGAGTCTGCTTTTCAGGGAACTTGGCCAGTAACATCTGTCACCTGTTGATGCTCACATAAAACTGTAGGTCTTTAAAATCTTGATAGTTTGCATTCTACTCCACAGATATCCAAATAATTGTAGAGTGATAGAAAGTAGAATGAACTATTGAAAGAGAAGAGTCTGCAACACTTCCCAAGGCAACTTTCTGAACAGATTTTCAAAACTGCAGGCAGGATGGTGTAATATCTAAATTATTTCCAGATGCTGGTAGTGAAGAACAGCATGATTACTATAGTGACAAATTTCATTAACATTAAAGGAAAAGGAAAACTTTAGGGAGATGCAGAGATCAGTTGAGAATTATGATTATTCTTAATAGTGCAGCACTGGGTAAAGCAACAATTTCTCAATGCTCTTATTAAGTTATTCCTCAGAAATCATAATGAATATATTTTCACTGCTTATCTGAACACATAACAATATTAAGTATGTTAGTAGGTATTATGCAATCAAACTTGGACACAGAGTAACTTAAATTATTGGCATTTCTTTAAAAATTGTTCCAAATCAAATTTCCCAGGAAGATATTGCAATACCGTAAAAAAAAGACTTGAGAAAGCTCCATTAGCTGAATAGCTAGTGGTCAATAGCAAGTGGACTCAGAGGGCCCAATCCTAATGAGGAGTGGTATTAAAAAACAAAACAAATTAACAAACTAACAAAAAACCACTTAAAATAAAATGAGGTATTCACCTTGCCATTATTCATTTGATAAACTAAATTTATGAATAGTTTCTGAAAATTATTTATTTATGTATTCATTCATTTGTTTTTAGCAGGTAGCAAGTAGTATTATAGTGTTGTAGAGGACATAAACCAAATACAAGACAGGCTTAGTCTTCAAACAGCATTTACTCACATAATGAGAAATATAGCAGTCATAATAACAACCTCAATAACTACTATAGTTTCCACTTACTGGTTGCCACTATTTGCCAGGCACTGGGCAATGTGATTTACGTTCATTGCTTGTAATTCACATTAGCCTTAAGAAGTTGATGCCATATACCCAGGTTTTAAAAAAAAAATGATGAACTACAGAAATTAAATGAGATTCGTCTCTTGCCTATGTTTCCCAGATAATCGCTAGTAGCTTTGGAATTTGAAATTAAGTGTGTATGACCCAACATTTCAATTCTTTTTTTTTGCTACCACTCAAAATTGACTCATGAAATATTTAAATAGTAATACAAAGAAATTAATAATTAGATTTCAAAATGATTGATAAAAATAATAAACACTCAAGCAGATAAAGCAGAAATCAGGGAGCTGTTAAGAAGAAGTTAATTTTTTTTTTCTTTTACTTAGGAAAGTTCTAAATTCATCATTGAGAAAAAAAAACTTTTAAATATAATTTTCATTGGACCCTTTGGCTATGCAAAGGTAAAGATGAAGTTCTTGGTTTAAGACCTTAAGAAACTAAAATGTTCTTAAATATATAGGTAGTAAAAAAAAACATAAATTTTTTTGTTCTAAAACATAAGTGTTTCAGAAGATAAGTGTATCTGTGTGTTTATGCTGTTTCCAAGAAATGTGCTCAGAGATTAGGATTATAAATTAGATATTGGGGATGCTAGGATGGCTCAGCAGGTTAAGGGCTTTGCCTTACAGCTCCAGCTTTGATTCAATCCAGGATTGAATCCCAGCCCTGGCCTGTGAGGACCCATGTGCTGAACTGGAGTGTGGCCCAAGTTTGGTTCTTATCTGGGTGAGCTTCTCATGTGGGAGGCCCCCAGTTCAGGCCCTCAGCTGGCAGGGGCATGCATCTCATGAGGGAGGCCCCTGCCCTGTCCCCCCTGTTCACAGCCCCCAGCCCATTTGTGTGGAATGAAACTTCATTGAATGCTGATGATCTACAACTATGTATATGGCTCTGGGACCTCCCCCTTATCTCTGTCTCTCTCTGTCTCTATCTCTCTCTCTCTGTCAAAAACAATAAAATAAATCTTTAAAAAAAATTAAAAATAAAATGGATGCTAAGCAAAACACATAAGAACACACCTTTACTTTATGCTTTGTTAGAAGCTGAAAGAGTCCAGGCAAGAAAAGCAGGTACCTTGACCTACTGTGCTGCATCCTTACTAATAAGGCTATTCAATATGGAATAATTCATACTTTGCAAAATATATTATGGTTACATTTTTGGGTTCTGATAGGCTGTATAGTTGTACAAAGGAAAATGCTCAAAGCCTAATCTGTAAATAGAGAGAGGTTTGAAGCTGTTTTCTATCTGACCTAAGAAAGCTATCTTCTCTTACTCTCCTATCAACAAAAAAATTACATCTATAGGCAAATGACACTTGAACTCTGGGTGGTGTGGCTAGGCAAAAGAGATCGCCCTCTGTGATCACCCTCTGGTAAGCTAGCCAGAAGTCAGAAAATGGGGCCATCTTATAAAGAGATACACCCTAGTGCCATCTAACTTTCATATACATTTTTATTCTATTAATTGTTAAATGTATTGGCGTGACATTGGTTGGTAAAAATTAGTTTCCAGGTGTGTAATTCTACATGACATCATCTATGTATTGCATTATGTGCTCACCACCCAGACTCAGATCTCTTTCCATCACCATATATCTGGTGCCCACTCCCTACTCCCCCCACCCTTCTCCATCCTTACCCTCAGGTAACCACTAAATTATTGACTGTGTCAATGAGTTTTTGTTTACTTGTTGCTTTTAGTTTTATAATTCACATATAAATAAAGTCATATGTTCCTTTATTTTTCTGATTTTTCTCAATTAATATGATGATCTCAAAGAATTTGTGGTACATTTACATGATGGAATACTACTCAGTGATAAGAAAAGATGAAATACAGCCATTTGTGACAATATGGATGGACCTTGAGATCATCATATTAAGAGAGAGAAGTCAGACTGAAAAACATCAAGAACCATATGACTTCATATATATTTTTAAACTATTCAGTAATTATTTCTTTAGTCATTGGCGTGTGCATGGTAATGTCCTCATTACAATGATGTAGATTCAGTCATGCTTTACAGAACAATCTCACTTGTCAGAAGACTGCTTTTATTATCAAAATGAAACAGTCAAGTTATACCATGTAGAAGCCCTTAAACAAGTGAAAGTTCTCAAGCAACTTCTAAGAGGTTACTGTGTCAGATTCTGCTGGAGAAAAATGTGACAAAGTTAACAATGACTTATAAACTTTTAAGTTTTTAAAACAATATCCAAATCCGTTAAAGCCTACAAGTAAGTTAAATATTCTACATAACCATAGATGCACATCTCATAACTAGGTCCCACAACACTCATGTTAACTGAAAGCCAGCTTGGAAATGTCCCCCTAGGAGGACCTATATTTGTATAGGGAACCCACATCACCAGAATCAAGACTCCATGTCGCAGCTTCTTCCTCCTTCTGTGAAGTAACATCGGCTGGCATAGACTGATGACAGGCAAGGCCTTTATTTTAGAAAAATATAAATGAGATACTTTCTATAATTTATCTTCAGGAAACCAGTGTTTCCAGTTATGTACTTGTTATAGTAGAAACACTTTAGGAAAGGAAAAAAAAAAAAAAACAGCATGCAAAGATACATAAAATAAGTGAGATTGGACACAACCTTGTTTAAATGATTGATACAATTCTAATTATGCAATTGAGAAAAAGACAATTTGAGTAACAAGAACATACTTCGAAAGTATGAAAGCAACATTATATTTTCTCTCTGTTAATAACTAATATGGTAAGATATATGAACAACTACTTAGTTAAATTATATTAGCTAAATTTATAGCCCTCCTATTTTTATTTGCATCCAAATATTGAAACCCACAAAACTCAGCTAGAAGCAAATTTTGTTACTTCACTATAAATAATAATAAACCATAAATGTCTTCTTGAAAAATGTCATAAATGTTGATACTATTAATCACAGAAAATTTTATGCATTTTAAAATAGTTTAGTGAAGCCCTACGAGACAGCAATAACTTTAGACCTGATAATAATTTCTGACATTTAAATTTCTGAAATAATGGTACTGAATGTTCAATAGAAATAATACCAATTTTTAAGATAGTCTGCTTAAAAAGTACAGAGAGCAAATATCTACTGTATAATATATATTTTCTAGCCAGTCATTCAAAGGAACAGGACAATATTTAGTGAGATCCCTTTATAATATTTCACTATATGTTCCTATTATTTTTATTTTCAAATGTCATTGAATAATTTGGTATTAAATATTCCTAGTAATAAATAATGACCACCCACTTAAACCACAAACTTAACACATTAAAAACAAAAGCCATCTTCCTTTAAAATCTTGCTTTTCATTGTGGTCAATTTTCTATTAGTGGCATCACAGCATCTAATCTTCTAATCTCAGATTCTTAGAATCTTTATTTTATCTTCCCTTTCTCAGCGCTATGCATCCTTTGATCCCCATTTAAAAAATTAGAATCACATATTCTCTTCCTCTTTCCAATTCTACAAGTAACTTAATCTACCAGTCAAGTCCTCCTTAGGCTACTTAGTTAAGCTTGGTATACCACTGTATTTCTCTCATATATTAAATAAAGTTATCAAACATCTATAATTTGACTATATACATTATAGTAATTTAAATCAGATAAACCAAAGGTAGATTTCTGGCTTATCTACTTAGTAGCTGTGTGAACTTGTGGAAATGACACAATGTCTCTGAAGTACAATTTCCTCCTCTGTAAAACAGGGAAATACCAGTACTGATCTTCTAGTATTCTGACAAATAAGTGAATACTATGGAAAGTAGATTGGACAATGCCTGTCATATGCTAAGTACTATACAAATCCTTTCCTTCCTCCTTAAAATCATCATCATATTTTTGCACTAATGCTTTCTGCCTTGTAAGTTATTTATGTTCATGTATCCACAACTCTACTGGATTTACAGATGTATACCAGATTCATCTTTATATTCTCATCATCTGACATAATATCTTGCACAGGTAGAAGCTCAATCCACATTTTTACAATATATTTGTGACAATAAGCTTTGTTGGCAATTCAATCTTGGCATCTTCATTTCTAGGTAATGAAAAGTTCTATGCCTTTTTTATGTTCAATGTTGCTCATTGAAAATCTACATGAAGGACATATTTAAATAATAAATATATTCAGTTAATTAGTTGATAATTCTATATTTAAAAAAAAATTTATTGAACTAAATTTATTTCATGCATATGTCTGTATATGTATATGTATTTGTGTTTACCCATCAATTTAATCTACCTCCAAAATTTAGTAATCATATGTTAAATATCATCTCTGGTATAGTCTATAATCATGCATTTTTATAGAAATATTATAGTAACCAGAAAATTCCATACCTAGTAAGAAAAAAAATCAATTATTATCAGTCTGAGCTGAATTTTATCTAGTGCGGATATGAAATAAGATATAAAACCAGGGTATTAAAAAGGCTTGA
>PVKE010020022.1:0-27890 GCA_004027555.1 Craseonycteris thonglongyai | reverse complement strand
ATTTTTTAAATATATTTTTATTTTTTTATTTTTGACAGAGAGAGAGAGAGATACAGAGACAGAGACAGAGAGAGAACTGAACTGGGGGAGCTCCCAGTTCAGCATATGGTTCTGCACGGGCCGGGGCAGGGACTCGTTCCCCGGTCCCCGGCGCTGCAAAGTGAGCGCCTAACCCACTGAGCCATCCCGGCTTCCCCAGTTTTATTTTTTAAAGCATATTATCACTACTTTTTAAAACTGAGTTATTGTAACATTACTTTATGACACAGTTCTAAGTGCTAGCTTGCTTTTCTAGCAGGGAAGTGAATTGGCAACGCTTTTCAAAGACTGATTTTGAATGCATTTAGGTTTTACACTATGTTATCTTGGCTCCTAGAAACCTTTGTTTGCCACCTTTGCATAATGGGTTACTGTTTAAAATCAAACCTTGTTAAGATTCTGTGATTTCATTACTTACTACCTTCTTTACTTTCCCCCTTCCTTGGGTTTCTTTTTTTTTCTTTGGACTTATGTTCTTATTATTTTGTCTTTTGTTGTTGTTAATTAAATGTCGACTTTTCTGTTGCATTTATCTTTTCTATTTCTCTTTTCCTCTTTTTCCCTTTCTTTTGCGTGCCTTTTGAAATAACTACGGTACCTATTCTGTAGTTTATTCTAAGTTGCTAAAAATACAAAAACTAGAGTTTGGTTTCATTTCCTTCGTTCAACTTCAGATGGGTGCAATCCGAGTTGCGAACTGTAACCTCCACAATCAGTCGGTTGGGGAAGGGATCAGTGCTGCGATTCAGGATTTCCAAGTGAGACAGTACATTGAGCAGCTGAGCAGTTCCAGAGTCGGCCTCCAGCCTGCCATCCTGCGGAGGGCCTGCTGGCTCGAAGCCGGGTCAGCCAGCTTAGGTCTCATCACCGTGGACGTGGCATTGGCTGCTGATCATCATTTTAAACATGAGGCACAAAGACATTTCTTAGAAACTCATGATGCCAGAACTAAGAGGTAGGTGAAATTTAACGATGGTATAGTCTCGTGTTCAGAAGAAAATTACTAGCTAATCAGAGAGGAAATCCTGTTAGGAATGGAATAGATATTTTAAATAAAGAACTGTATGATTGTGTCCTACATGGTAACTCACTGACCTTCTGCTTTGGTACCTTTGTGGATATTTGATTCCCAGGAGTTTTGAGGAGTAGGCATATTCATCTCTGATATAACTGGAAAAGTTATGAACACATAGGCCATTAGTTTTATTAGATTAATGTTTCTGAAAACTATAGTTCCCAAACCACTAGCACCAACATCTCCTTGGAACTTGTTAGAAGTTTACATAATTGGGCCTTCCTAGACCTTAGTCAGACCTCCAGTCTGGGGGTGAAACCCAGCCATCCATATTTTAATGAGCCATCCAGGTGAGTCTCACACAGTTTGAAAACCAGTGTGTTGTACTATATGGAAATAGGGGAGGGGGCTGACATCTGCTGAGCCACCTGTGTATTTCTCACTTGGCATTAGATGTTTTACATACCTATGTGATACCATTTAGTCTTCACAACAGTCTCATTATATATGTGAGAACGTAGTGTTCCAGACAAGGAAACTGAGAATCAGGTGTTAACTAACTTGTTCGAAGTCCTAGAGTTACTACGTGGCACAGCTCGAGTTTGAACCCTTGCGTGGATGGCCCCCAGAGCCATGCATTCTGCTGAGCTTTTGCTGCACAAATGAAGTAAAAATGGCTATGGGATATATAAGGTCTTTTATTTTGGTAGTGCTTTAAATAAACTTTTTTTTGTTGAGTGGCTAAATCTTAATGCATTAAAGTAGAGAAGTGATTTGAAATGTATAACGTCTCATTGAAATGATTCCTCAGTTTCTGCCTTATCCTAAGGCAGGCATGTCCAGCCTGCAGCCCAGCCTGGCTTTGAATGCGGTTTAACACAAATCCTTAAAGCATTCTGAGATTTTTTTTTGGCAACCTTTTTTTTTTTTTTAAGTTCATCAGCTATTGTTAGTGTTAGTGTATTTTATGCATAGCCCAAGACAGTTCTTCCAGTGTGGTCCAGGGAAACCAGAAGTTTGAACACCCCTGTCCTAAGGCTTTCTCACATTTTTTCCTCCTATCTTCTCTGGACTGATGTTCTACTTCTAACTTGATACATTTATTCCAGCTTGTCTTTCACCTCTCCAATATCACTTTTTTGAAAGATTCCCTGTTTTCTTTGTGGCAACACCCTATTCTTCACCTCACAGCACTTACAATAACTTAAGACTTGATGGTCCTGTTTGGGGCTTGTCTTTGCTTCTGTGCTATAAACTTCATATGGCTGAGATTGTCAGTTCTGCCTTGCACAATACTAGGTACATAGTAGATATGTTCAAGAAATGTAAATGAATGACATCTTCCTGTGAGGGCCCTGAGGATTCAGTGAGATAATGTATGTGAAAAAAGGAATAATGATATACCTCTCAGATTTGTATTATTTTAAGAAAGGAAGGGAGTTAAATACTGACAGATTTGCGTATGTGTCACAAAGCAGAAGAGTTTTAAATACATTTCCTTTCAATTCTTAATACTTCATTTAGAGGACTTAGTACAAAATTATTATAAATTTTTTTCTCTAAAATATAGACTGGTGCATTATTTTGGTCTTACGTATTGAGATAATTTCTTATTTGCCCCATTTGTATAATATTTTGGTGTATTAAATTTGCAATGTGAAAAAGGCTATGAAGTGCTTGCTAAAGGTAATGAATTATATATTAAACAATCTATATTAATAGTTTTGTCCAATTTTTAGATTGTTTAAAATTTTTAGTCCTTTTGAAACTATTTACTGCTATTTTTAAACTGGCTTTAAATAATTTTTGCATTTGCTGTTTCTAAGCCATGGCTTTTTAAATGTATGCCATACCTTATTACTATTCCTGCTTACTTCCATTTCACCATGGTGAGACTATTGTTTGTTTGTTTTTGAGAATAGCAGAATGATTAAAAGATTGTCACAGTAAAAATAAACCTTTGTGTTTACCTTGTCTTTAAAAAATATTAACAAGTAACTTACATTTCACTAATAATCTGCCAGAAGCTTTTATTTTCTTAATGAGTTTGTTATGTTGCTGTTTTATGTTTGTTTTTGTTTTTGTTTCTGCCCAGGTTGTGGTTTTTGTGGCCTGATGATACCCTGAAGAACAAGAGGTGTAGGAACAAGTGTGGCTGTCTCGGTGGCTGTAGGTTCTTTGGTGGTACAGTGACTGGCCTCGACTTCTTCAGACTCGAGGAGCTGACACCTTCTAGTAGCTCTGCGTTTTCAAGCACGAGTGTGGAGTCTGATATGTATTATGGCCAGTCCCTGCTACAGCCTGGAGAGTGGATTGTTACTAAGGAAATCCCGAAAGTTGTGGATGGTAAGAAAATGTGCCATTTTGTCACTTGTGCTAATCTTTTCTTTATCTCTATGCCATTCAGAGGGAAGTTCAGTGTTACTTTGCTCAACTCAATGTTTTGAGCGGTGTTAGAGGCAGGATTCAGCATACCCTGCCTTTCTTTTTTACAGGTGGTTTAACTAAAGCCAGAGAAAACAAGTGAGTTTTTCATTTACACAAAGCAAATGTAGGTCTGTTATTCAGACCTCCTGTTGTTGACATGGGCGATTTTCCTAGCCAAGCTTCTTCTAAATATTTCCTTATGTATCATTATTTCCTAGAACCTAGCTCCCAGAGATACACTGAGGAATAGTTATGCTTCAAGCTAACAGTTTTACCAGTTTACTCTATTAGGAGAACTTATCAGTATAATATTTATACTATTGGCCCCTGTGTGATCAACTTTCTCCTTTATCACTGAAATTGGATATGTCAAAAGGAGAAATGTGGGTTTTTTTCTTAGAGCCTGTAGGATAACTTTACAAATACATGCATTTGTTATGAGCAGGGAATGGCGTACGTATCCCAATGTATGAGATTCATATTTATTTAGTATCTTTTCTCTGAATACTTCAGAAATGAATTTCCCCTCAAGTTTCTTAGTTGTGTATTCCTTCAGTTAAGTACAATATTTACTGCTTAAGTTGCTATACTTGAACAAGTAAAATGTACAAAAGTCTTGATGTTTCACTAGTACTTAGCCTTATTTCCTCATTCCACTCAAAAACATTAACTTAGCACTGCCTTTTGTTAGTATCAAACAAAGATAAGAAAAAATAGTTTTAAGAGTTGGATTGATTTCCTATGTTTATGGAGCTCTTACTAGAAAGAGCTGGACTACATATGCCAAATTCCTGTTTAAATGAGTTTTCATTGAGAATTAATGCATATATGTGTACATGTTAGTTTAAAGTTGCTTGATATCAATAGTTTTGCTATAATAATAGCAGATTATCTTATGAAATCAACAAACACCAAAACTTCTTCATGTATAAAGGATAAGAAAGATAGTAGGGAAGCCAGGATGGCTCAGTGGGTTGAGCGCTCACTTTGCAGCCCCGGGGACCGATGATTGAATCCCGGCCCTGGCCTGTGCAGACCCATATGCTCAACTGGGGAATGTCCCCAGTTCATTTCTCACCAGGGTGAGACCCCAGCCCAGTTCCTGCCCTGTGCAGCCCCGTGTCCACCTGTGGAATGAAGCTATGTGGAAAAAACCAATGATGTGCAACTATGGAGACTGTTCTGGGCCCTCCTCCTTCTCTCTGTCTCTCTCTCTCTGTCTCTCTCTCTGTCAAAATCAATTAAAATAAATCTTTAAAAAAAAAAAAGAAAAAAAAAGATACTAAGTACAGTTTAACTTAGGTGTCTTCTCATATTACTTTTTTACATTTGAATATGTTTGTATTTAAAGATTTTCACAGGCATTTTCTCATTTAATCCCCAAGCTACCATGTGAGTTTTATACTTTCCCTGTTTATAGCAAATAAATGAAGGCTCATCACTGAGACTGAGTTGCATGAAGTCATACAGCTAAACATATGGCTGAGCAAAAACTAGAATCAGAGCCATCTCTCCCACCACCACCCCCCGTTTCAAACATCACAGGGCTCCTGTAAAAGGCTAAGGAAGCGTCTTAGATTAAAGGAGATGTGATAACCAAATTGGCAGTATTATGTGATCCTAGATTGGATCCTATACTGGAGAGGGCAGTAGTACTCCCAAGGACATTATTGGTTCAATTGAGAAAATTGGAAAGCACATGGTAATAATAGTATTGTATAAATACTACATTTATCAAGTTGATAACTATAGTGTTTATGTATTATTCTTTGGAAATAAACACTTATGTGTCTAGGGTAAAAGGCCACAGTGTTGGCAAATTACTCTCAGATGGTTCAAAAACATAGTGTGTGTATTATATATAAATAGAGCAAATTAGACATAATGTTTACAATAGGTAATTTCAAGTAAAAGATATATGGTGTCTTTGTGCTATTTTTTAAAGTTTTCCATAAAATTGAAAATTTTCAGATATAAGCCTACAAAAATAGAAAAAAATGTACTGTCTTTGAACTCTGAATCCACACTTAACGTGGATATGTTGCTATGTGAAGCAAGATACTTGCACTTTTTAAAAAATGATTATCCTTAAAAACAGGACAGCGAATGAAGTCCTGTTTTTCGTCCGTTGCTCTTGGAGTCACTGTTCTGGTAACCTACCTTCCTGTTTGCTGGGTTAGGGAGCGTGAGTGGCGTGAAGAGGAAGGAGTGGGACCACAAGCCGGTGGGGACGGAGGCAGAGAGGAAGGCTGCGCACCTCAGCCTGCAGGTGCCACTGCGCTCCCACAGCTCGTCCTCATCCTCCGAGGAGACCAGCAGCTCCAGCGCCGCGCAGCCCTTGCTGCCGGGTGACAAGGACAGTCCCTCTTCTGTGGCTGACGACCATCTGCTTCAAAAGGGATTCTCACACAGCACGGAAAGGGACAGTGGCCCAGTAAGGTGAGTGCTCCCTTCGATGTGGGAACCCGGTCCTTGTGAGGTTATAATTGCTTCTCATTGTGACCAGCAAGACTTCTTTCCTCTCAGGTCACCACTGTGGAGAGCGTTCGTTCTCCTCCTGAACATGTTTTTAAATGTCCATTTGCCATTGTCCTTCTGATTATGACAATAAGATTATATATATGTGTGTGAATATATATATTCATTCCATATATCAGGAGAATACGGAAAAGTAACAAAAATAAATATTTCTTCTCATCCTACCGCTCAGAGCGAACCATTGTTAACATTTGGATGTTATCCTTTTAGTCTGGTGAATATTTTTTGGTCTTGCTCTTTTTTATAATAATTGATTACTAATTTCTTGAAGCATACTTTCTTCTTGACTTTATAGCACAGTTCCGATTTTCCTCCTACCTCCTGGCTAATCCTTCTCAGTCTCTATTTCCACATCATCCATTTTTTTCTCCCTTTCTTGTTTCTCTTCCTCCTATAATGGCCATTTGTTGAGTGTTGCTGTTCCTCAGGACTCTTGTTCTGTACCCTTTTCTCCACTCATTCTATACTATTTCCCGAGGCTCAATAATTGTATGACTTCTATTATGATTGGTAGCTAATACCATAAAACTCCAGCCAAAACCTTTGTTTCTATCAGCCCAATTACCTTCTTGATATATATACTTGGATATTTCATGAACACTTCGAACTTGACATATAAAAAATGAACCTTTGCCTATCATGATCAGCTTGTTCTACCTCAGTAAATGGCACTACTATCTCAGTTGACAAAGTCAGAAATATTGGGGTTACCCGTGACTTCTTCCTCTCCTTCAGTTCCTCTCTTTTAATCAAAGTCCACTGGTATAGTTTGTTGGACAGTTATTAAAAGATATGGAAAGAAACCCTTACAAATGTATTATTAGTGTTCATGGATTATGTATAAAAGATTATATTCTGGGTTTAAGTTTTGATTGCTTTAAACTGCCTCAGTATTTTTTTTTTTTTAATTTTGGGGTAGGAACAGATATTGTGCTGCTTGTTACTATGTATGGATCTTTTTTGTAAATTTCAGGTTTTTTTATTTATAAAATGATTAGAATTACTAAAAGGATTTTATAAGTAGTTATACTTAAAGTAAATTATATGATATACAGTAAATGGAATAGCATTGTTTTCTGTTTTAGTATTCCTACAGAAGTTTCTGGAAACAGCCCCGTGTCTCCTAATACTCAGGATAGGTCAGTAGGTCAATCTCCCCTGAGATCGCCCTTGAAGCGACAAGCCTCTGTGTGTTCTACCCGACTTGGAAGTACCAAGAGCCTTACTGCTGCTTTTTATGGGGACAAGCAGCCTGTTACAGTTGGAGTCCAGTTTAGCAGTGATGTCTCCAGAAGTGATGAGAATGTATTAGACTCCCCAAAGCAGCGAAGAAGTTTTGGTTCATTTCCATACACGCCCTCAGCAGACTCTAATTCATTTCATCAGTACCGATCAATGGATTCCAGCATGTCAATGGCTGATAGTGAAGCCTACTTTTCTGCAGCTGAAGAATTTGAGCCCATTAGCAGTGATGAAGGCCCTGGAACTTATCCAGGTAGAAAAAAGAAGAAAAAACAAATCCAACAGATTGACTACAGTAGGGGCTCCATATATCACAGTGTGGAAGGACCACTTAGCGGCCATGGAGAAAACATGCAGGACCCCCGAACTCTGCCATTCAAAGCTCATCCTTCCCAGGCCTCCTTTGTCTCTGCATTAGGTGGAGAAGACGACACCATAGAATATTTGTATATTGTAGAAAGTGAGAAAACAGGAGAGAGCGAGCAGATCACTTCTCAGCAACCTGTGATGAGCTGTTATCAGACTTACCTCACTCAGTTCCAGGTAGTTAATTGGTCAGTGAAGCATCCAACCAACAAAAGAACCTCCAAGTCCTCACTGCATCGTCCCCTCGACCTGGACACACCAACCAGTGAAGAAAGTTCCTCATCGCTGGAGCAGCTTTCTATTCCCACTTTTAAGGTATAACTCAAATCATTAGTTCCCCTGATATATTTACTTAGGAAAATCAATTTTGAAGATTCTGTTTTCAGAATTATTTTCTCAATCATTTTAGCTATTTTCCTGAAAGATATAATTTCTGAAGTAATGGCTCCATGTATAACAGTAGGTCTCAGTTATTGGTCGGTATTTTAGATTTATATCAGCATATCAGATTGAGGCAAGTGGGAGATTTGATTATCACAATGTTAGTCAACTAACATATAGTCTCTGTCTACATTATGGTCTAAGATTGGGATCAAGTCTTTGTAAATTCATTTTTTCTTCATCTCAAAAATAAATTTTGAAATTGTTTTTATTAGTTGGTATTCTTTATACTAACCTGTAACTGCTTTTGTGCAAATGTAGTTCCACTCAATTGACATTTCAGGTATTATAATTTATAAAGATTTATTTTTGTTTTTGACAGAGCGACAGAGAGAGAGAGATAGAGAGCCCAGAGCAGTCTCCCTAGTTGCATGTCATTAGTTTTCTGCATAGTTCATTCCACAGATGGTCACAGGGCTGCTCAGAAACTGGCCGGGAGCCTCCCACATGGGACGCATGCTCAGGGCAGGAACCAAACCAAGGGCCTCCCATATAGGAAGCTTGCCCAGTGAGAACTGAACTGGAAGCGCGCCACAGTTCAGCATATGGGTCCAGATGGGCTGGGGCCAGGATTCAAGCCTCAGGTACTGGGTCTTCATGAAGAGCACTCAACCCACTGAGCCATCCCATGATCCTCCTCTGGTCTTATAACAGTATGAATTGGTTATTGTCCACGTCTGCAATTAGCTCTGTTTAGGAAAGCTAAAAATAAGTCAAAATAAGCGTAGTGATGATAGCCAGTATGCAAACTATTTTTATAAAATTATACATATATAGTAGAAATTTTTATGATTTTAAAGACCAAAATTAAGGATATAAAATCTTATTGAACAGATTAAAAACATTCAGGAATCTTATGTGGTGTATACTTATACATATACTGGAGGTGCCAAAAAATGTATACACATTTTAAGAGATGTTACTGTGTATTACTTTTCATTGAATTATGGTAGTAATGTGTAGTATGATGTTTGCTTGAAAGATGGCATTAATCAAATGAGTGCTAGTGTCACCATGCAACAGGCAGGACAGTCAAAGAAAATGGCTGAAGCCCAGTTATCGTTCAAGGAGCGCAAGCCCATTTTGAAGTGGTATTTGAAATTTGAGAATGTTGTGAAAGTACAGCAACAATGAAGGTGTGAGTATGCAACAAAATCTCCAACACGCCTAACAACTGCACACATTCGTGATAAGTTTGAGACACATGGTAAATTTAAACAGCATGTGCAGTGATCCAGGTGGACACTTTGGTCAGTGTTGCTGAAGCAGGAGTTCACCGTAATCAGAAGTGTTTGGATGCTGGTGGTAACCACTTTGAGCACCTCTTGTAATTGCAAAAGTCAAATGTGACTTGTTTTCATCTTGTTATTTGAATAAATTTATTTCCTTTCTTAAAATGTGTATACATTTTTGGGGGCACCCGTACCTATATGTGTAGCAAAGGAAAAGGAAACATTAATGACATTTACAAAGGTTTGGTTTTAAGGGTGTGCCCATTTTCCTTCTTGCCTAAGATAAATTGCTCATGCTATGACATTCATAATGTTCTCTCTATTCCATGTGAAAATGTTGGTATATGAATTTGCCAGTGTAAAATTGAATGGTAATTGCTATGCAAAATAGTACCTGAGAGATTAGAATTATTTTAGTATTTTTAATAAATTCCTGTTTGATTAGGTCATCAAATATCTGGAGAAGATAAGGAATTCATATCTTTAGATAACATAGGAAGTAAAAAAAGTTTATTCTTTATTAAATTTAAATAAATGACTAGCTAGCATTTAAAAGGGTTTGGCCTGGTTATTCAAGTTTATTATTTAGCTTTTTTCTATCATGTGATGTTTCTATGGGATTCTTTCCCACTTAAAAGTTAATTGTGCTAGGAAAAGACTCTAACTTAAAAGCTCAATTTAAAAGAATCTCTGGAAGAAAGACATTTGAAGCTCTTGCTTTTAAGCTTTGTTATATAGCCTTTTACTCTCACTGATGGATCCTTACAGCCCTGCCTTGTTATTTGTCTGAATAAACAGAAAATGAAATTTCCAAACAAATATTTTCTGTGATTTTTCTCAGTTTGTCAAATATTTATATGTGTCAAAATCATATTCATAAGGTAATCTGGATATTCACAATCATTATAGAGCATAGAATTAGAAAATTCAATTAAATTCTACACTTATAAGTAATGTTTTACAATATTCTAGGTTATCAAACAGGGGCTCACAGCAAATTCTTTACTAGACAGAGGAATGCAACTTTCAGGATCAACTTCAGAGTAAGTAAAAATTGCATGCTTTTGAAGTTTAAAGCCTGTCTTTCATGATTTTGAGATATGCAGTGTTTATCCAGAGAAATAACATTCTTTACTTAACTGTAGGTTTTATTTTATGAATAAATTACCTCAAATAATTTAATTCTTTTGTCTATCATTGCTTTGCCTACATTTTATAAGTAGTCAGTAGCATTTCTATTTAGCATACGATGCAAGCCATTACTTGACATATTGAAACTGGGAGCTAATAAGAATTCAGATTTGTAGTTTTCATATTTTGGAAAAGCCCCATCAAGAAAATATATGAAAAATGTTTTTCTCATTTGATACACTAATCATCTTTGATCAGTTTGCATTTTAGTACCTCAGTTGTCTTCTCTGAAAAGTATTTGGGACATAAACTATCTAGTCCAATTTAATGAAATTTTTAGTTGACATAAATGTAGGTTTAACTGTCACTCATTTTAAGGAAGCTCCAACTTCTCTTCATTTTCATGGTCTTTGTAATATGTACTTGTTGTTAAATTGTATAGCACACCATATACTCCTTTGGAAAAGAAAGCTGTTGGTAACACAGATGATGAGACAGTAACAGAGAAGTGGACCCTGGACCAGCCTGTGTCTCAGACCCGGACGACAGCCATAGTTGAAGTCAAAGGGGCCATTGATGTTGTTCTGACTCCCCTGGTGGCCGAAGCTTTAGACAGGTATTAATTTTGTCAATAACTATATGATTGTTTTATAAAATAATAAATGTATGTGATATGATTAGTGTATGTGATATATGTTCATAAAGAAGAATGTTGATGATAGCTATTTTGATTGAACACTAATGAAAATGTTTTAAAAAGTCTGTATTTCAGTTAGTTATCACTTGTTACTTTTTCCATCCTAAATAATTACATTGCAATGTTCTAATAATTATGTTGCATTATGTTTTCTACTTTTTGTTTTTTGGTGGATAAGCATTAAACAACCAAATACCCAATAACTAATTATTATGTTCGATAGTCTTAGTACTATGTAATTCATGGAGGGATGAAGGGGAAATAATAGGTTCCCTGTCCTGTGAGAAGCATATAGTTTATTTAGGGAGAGAAAACTAATATGACTCAAATCTAGAATGGAACATAAATGGAACAGTTTCAGTAAACTAGGTCATCATGTTAAATGATATTTAACTTTTGCATTTACTGTTTGCCCTCCCTCAGATACCTTGAAGCAATGGTCCATTGTGCCAGTACCCAACACCCCGCTGCGATTGTAGACAGTCTTCACACCCAAGTCCTCAGAGAAGCTGTCCAAAATAGCAAGACCACCTTCTCAGAAAATGTGAGTACTTTTTATTCAGTAGAGTGTGGCAAAGTGAGTTTTCTCCTTGTGTACGTAATATCTGAACTTGAAAAGCTGATTGTATTAAAGTTTTATTAGCCATTTAAATCGGAATACATGAACATTTCTAAATAATTTTTATATGTCATTAACTCCATAAGACATAGGTAGCATCTATAACTATACTATGGATTAAACAGTACCGGTAGTCAATTATTTGTTAAAATGTAGATTTGTTTTTCCTTTTATTAATTTATTTTTGTTATTGTTTTTTTAAAGATTTATTTTTACTGTTTTTGACAGAGAGAGAGAGAGAGAGAGAGAGAGAGATACAGAGACAGAGACAGAGAGAAAGGGGAGGGCCCAGAACAGTCTCCATAGTTGGACATCATCGGTTTTTTCCACATAGTTTCATTCCACATGTGAGCGCAGAGTTGCACAGGGCAGTAACTGGGCCGGGGTCTCACCCCAGTGAGAACTGAACTGGGGGCACTCCCCAGTTCAGCATATGGGTCCGTACGGGCTGTGGCTGGGATTCGATCCTCGGTCCCTGGGGCTGCAAAGAGCACTTAACCCACTGAGCCATCCCGGCTTCCCTTCCTTTTATTCTAGAAGTAGTTTAATTCTAATCCTTTCCTGAAGACCTTTGGTCCTAAGTGAGTGAGCAGCCTTTAGGACTGCTACATTTATCTTCTAAGAAATGAATATTGTTTTGGTTTACCCCTATGATTAGATAACTTGTCTTATAATATTTGGAGGTTATTTTTGTTCATCATAGTGAATCACGTCCCTGCCTTCTAATGTGTGATACTCAGTTATGCTGTGGTTCTAGCCATGAAGCTGGTTTCTTCACAGTCCTATCCTGGTGTTCTCCATTTGGGGAAGATTCTTCATTTGACTTTCAGACTGATCTGGATCATCTGGACTAGGGAATGGGGGCAAGGTGAAGTTGAGGGTGATTGTTTTTAGTGACTCGTTTATTCAAAATATGTCAGTAGTTAGAGTGGAGGAGTACAAATCAAGTGAAAGTTGAAAATTTTCCCAGCTGACAAGGAGGCAATTATGAGAAACTAAATCTGCCCTCAAGTAAGTAAGAGTTTAGTGATCCTAAAAAAATATCTGTTATTGTTATTATTACCTTTTTTTTTGTCTACTCCCCTGTAGGCCAGTTTGACTTTATTATGTATCACTTCTCTCACCCTGAAGCTGCCAGTCTGTGTCCAGAAGTTTGGACTTTGGGACTGGAGTGCTAAGCTATGTGGCAGCTAGCACTCAGATGAGCATGAAGGAGCCTCTGTGGTGGATGATGGGGAAATGAGCCATGTCTGTGACATAATAATTCTACTTCTCTCTTTCTAGTTGTCTTCCAAACAGGATGTTAGAGGAACAAAAACTGAGCACCCTACCATCGGAACAACTAACCAAGGACAAGGACAGACAAATCTTACAAAGCAAGATAATGTAACAATTAAAGGTCTTCAGGCAAATGTTAGCATACCTAAGGTAAAAATTTAATATTTAAAAAATTTTTCTGAAATAGAGAACATTTTGGTGGTTTTTATCCTTTGTATTTACTAAACTGAATGGTAGTGGAATAGATTGTAATATCAAAAAATATATATATTATTCCCTCATGATCTCATATAAAAATTAATGTTAAATAAGTTTACTTAAGCAGAATATTGGGTAAGATACTAAAATGTTTCATATCTATCCAGTAAGAACTTAATTAGGATTATTTTATAAGAGTCTATATTTTTAAGCTTTGTCTTCATCACTCTCAGACGCATGGGTAAGCCATGACTAACAGTAATTTTTTCATTTTTCTGTATAACATTTGACAGTTTTGACTTTTCAGCTCTCATTTATGACACTTTGTGTGTTAGGTAAACTTGTGTTTGTTACAAGCCTCAGTGGAAGAATCTCCAGGTACAGCTCCTAGCAGAAGTGTGAGTCATGTTTCCCTCGTAGCATTGTGTTTCGACAGAATTGCTACACAAGTTCGTATGAACAGGTAAGAAATGTTTTATTAATTTGAGCCATGGGATCTTGCTGGATGTAAAAGCAAGCCTCAGTCATCATCTTAAATACATTTCCGAAAATTCTAAACTGATATTGGAATTTCAGATTGCACTTTATAGGTTTTTAAAAGTTTGTACTGTTTTTATTCATACTATTTTTCAGTGAACACTGAAGAATTATTATTATTATTATTTTTTTAATTTATTGTTAAATTTGATGAGGTTACGTTGGTTGGTAACAATTAGACAGTTTACAGCTGTACAAGTCCACTGGTTTAATTAAAGCAGTAGAATGGTTTAAAAAAAGCTGCACTTATTAGTTAAGTTTTTCCTGAACTGTGCTGTTTAAATGTTAATAACCATTGTAGTTTTCTTCTTTTTCATGCAGAGGTGTTGTTGAAGAGTCTTTGAGCAATGCAGAACCCAGTAGAACATCACATTTTGATAGGTATGTCCACACCACCAAAATGCAGCCTCAGTCATCTGGATCTCTCAGGTCAAATGCCGGAGCAGAAAAAGGCAAAGAAATTGCTGCCAAGTTAAACATTCATCGGATTCATGGGCAGCTCAGGGGTCTAGATACAACAGGTAGGATTCTACCACAAATATTTTTTCTTTTGACATGTAGAAATATGAGAGGATTTTGCAGAAGGAAACATTATTTTTCCCTCTGAATGTTGCTGTAACTTGAGCACTTTATGACAAAGAGAAAGGTATTTCCGAGCATATTGAGTACATGGTATTAAACTATTTATTACATTCTACACAGAACAGAAGGTAAACTTTGGTAGGAATGTCAGTGGTGTGGTCCCAAATTAGGAACCGTCTGTTTTCTTCATGATATCTGCTTGCTCATTATAGAACAGAGAGCGCCTGATTTTTAGTCCTTTATCACTTTATTAAACATTATGTTAGCACAACTCTATTAAAAATAATTCATTATAATACCAAAAGTAGACAGTCAAGTCTGAGAAATACAACAGCTGTGAGCGAGAGACATGGCTGTGCCTCTTTAAGTGTTTACTGAGATATGGAGAAAACTAGAGACGTCACATAGCATTTCAGGATTTTTGACTGAACTCAGTGCATGTGCTCATTCATTAGGAGGTTTAAATGACTACAGATAGTGTAAGATTCAGTCCAGAAAAAAAAAATCCAATTTGTTGGTCTCATTTGAGATGATTGCCGTGATGAAATCTCGATATGAGACAGGTCACTAGTTCGGAATGAGCAATGGTTTCCTTGAATTTGCACCTCTTTGCTATAGGCTCTGAAGGTCCCATAATCCCTGTCTGCTCTGGGTTGGTATAACTGCTGCGGCTTTCGCAAGGCTCATTTCACTGACCTTGTGTTTGAGGCTGAAGCATTTGACTGGAGGATTCCAAAGAGATTGTCCTTGACTCCCTGAGCTCTGTAATCCTAACACTGGTGCACATTACGGTGGCTTGAGTTACTAAAGGACTTCTCTCAGCTCTGTAGTTTGCACTGGTAGCCACCCTGGTATTATACAGCCCACAGGCAGTAACTACATACAATTTGTTGTTTTTTTTTAAGATTTATTTATTATTTTTGACAGAGAGAGATACAGAGTCAGAGACAGAGAGAAGGGGGAGGGCCCAGAACAGTCTCTGTAGTTGCACATCATCATTTTTTCCACACAGTTTCATTCCACAGGTGGGCCTGGGGCTGCACAGGGCAGGAACTGGGCCGGGGTCTTGCCCCAGTGAGAACTGAACTGGGGGTACTCCCCAGTTCAGCATATGGGTCTGCATGGGCCGGGGCCAGGATTCGATCCTCGGTTCCCAGGGCTGCAAAGTGAGCGCCCAACCCACTGAGCCATCCCGGCTTCCCCACATATAATTTTGAAAGGCACATTATCCAGAAAAAAACTCAGCAAAGAAAAAGCTCCCAAAGAAATCCTTAAAATGTTTATTGCATAAAAATGCGGGGGAAAAAAATGTGCTTGCTGATAGGTACATAAGGTGTCTGTGAAAGGATACTCGGTCATCTAATGACATCTGTTACCTGTTGGGAAGGGAAGTACATATCTAGATATGGCATTAGGGACTTTTATTGTATACTCTTTTATACTTCTTGGAACTTTGGATTGATGTGAGTGTATTACTTAGTCAAAATATTAAATCCTCATGTTGTACCATATGTCACAATAAATTCATGGAATTAAAGACAGATATTAAAAAATAAGAAAAATACAAAAAAATGTAGGTGAATGTTTACTCTGTGATCAGGAAAGCCTTTCTAATTATAAATGTATAGTATTTCCACAATGGAATATTATATAGCTATCAAAATAATACCTTAGAAGAATTTTTAATGACTTGAGGAAATTACCATGGCTTTAATTGGGAACTAAACCTAGGTTTGCAAAATGATCTCTAAAGAGCTCAAAGGTAACATTTCAAATGTAAACCTCTTATCTTTGGGTGGTAAATTTACATGTCCTTTTTTAATCTTTTCTTTGTTTTTCTGCATTATTAAGCTATAATCAGAGAAAAACGTTTTAAAAAATAAGATACAATGAAAACCTCTGCCAGGTATTTGGGTTGTTAATATCCGTATTGTATATTGTAAACAGTGGACTAAGGCAGTGTCTGTGATGAATTATAGTTATATAAAATAAGTTGACATAAAGCAATTCTTTAGTAAAAGCTGTAATTTTTCTAGAGAGTAATGTTTTTCCTACGGCTGGGTAATTTAAATAATTTACTTTGTAAAATGATGAGAAAGTATTTAAAAATAGTTTACTATGAAACTGAATTATTCATGAGCTTTTTAACTTTAGATTTTAGAGTACCCTGTAATCTTTCAGAAATGAACTCATCCTGCCTTTTTGGGCAATTACTTGTTAATGGTGGAATCTTCTTTCCTTCCCCTTACTTCAGCATGATTCTGGCATTTTTTAAATAGTATGACAGTAGACAGCATTATTTTAGAAGTTGGTTGGTTAATTTTTAAATTTTTATTCTTGACAGACCACTAAGATCTTTTTTTAACACAACTACTGTGCCAAATGTTTGCATTGTTTGCTGTTTTAAAAAATATATACAAACCTCTGTCTTTAAAAATGGCAGTTTTGTTCTCTTTTGATAATAGATATTGGTACCTGTGCCATCACTGCTATTCCCTTTGAGAAGTCCAAAGTTTTATTTACTCTTGAAGAGTTGGATGAGTTTACTTTTGTGGATGAAACCGATCAGCATGCTATTCCAGATATAACTCGATTAGGTCCCAGCCAAGAAAAATGGGGTTGGATAATGTTTGAATGTGGACTTGAAAATTTAACCATAAAAGGTAGGTGTTTTTGTTTTTTAAAATTCTGTGTGTGTAGGGGACAAACTGGCCCCACATTGTTGAAATGGTTTAAACACTCATGATTTCAGTAACCTGAATCAGTGTATTCAAGCAGAAGGCATGGTACCTGGGCTTATTTGCCAGGGGTGGGAGCCTGTCCCACTTTCCTCCATTGTGTGACTCAGAAGTAGCAGAGCTAGATACAGGCTAGATACAGAGCCTCTGCCTGAACCAGGAGTCTGTGATTCAGAACAGAGCCGCCCAGCTTCTGAACACTTGCATCTTTTGAACCTGGATCTTTGATTAGCAGAGCTTTGCTGTATAGGATGAAAATACTGTAAATCCTTTGTTCAGCAAGATAGGCTGACTTATAGTTATGTTTTCTTTTACATTATTAATACAGTAAAATGGGAAAGCTGGACTGTGTATAAGACTTTTATGTTTGTTCATAGGCCTACAATTCCTTAACTGATAATCCAATCTTATGTCTCTTACAAATAGGGGCAAAGTTTTGGTGAGAAAATAAAAAAGATTCTTACGAGTTTTTTTATTTTTCTTTTGGATATATGTTGTAGAGTACATCATTGAGATACCCACTGTTTTTAATAAATAAATTGTTTCACTTTTATAGGAGGAAGACAGTCTGGTGCTGTTTTATATAATACTTTTGGAATTATGGGTAAAGCTAATGTCACTGAAAGGGGTGGAGTGCTGACATCCAATAATTCTTCTGATTCTCCAACCGGCAGTGGCTATAACACTGATGTCTCTGACGATAATCTTCCTTGTGACCGAACAAGCCCTTCTTCAGACTTAAATGGAAATTCTGTTTCAGATGAACAGGTTGGTGAATTTCTAATAATATTGTTTTGGAAAAATAACATAGAATATAACATACCCAGTTCAAAATTAATTTCTAGAGTATATTTGCTTATTTTCTATATTTTGAATTTTGCTTAAATGGTTATCAAAATGTTTGGATGATGATACTTCTACTAGAATATAATTTCTGTAGGCACCATAGCATAGATTTATGTATGAGTATATTTGTCATAATACCTAGCATAATATTATGTTCATATTAATCGCTTAATAATATTTGTTGAGTTAATGAATTAATAGCATTTTAAACAAGCAAGCTTTATTTTTATGTTATTTGAAGGATTTTAGCAGAATTTATTTTTTAAATAATTAGTTTTGTTACCAGTAGTATTTCATGTAAATTCTAAGTAGTTTTATCAGTATCTGCCCATTTCAGTTAGAGTCCTGAAGAACACCTTATATACACCTCATTTGTTATTTTTATTATGGTAGAATTTCATGGTGATGAGTACAAGAATAGCAATAACAAAAATATTTAAAAATTCCAGATTACAGAAGTGTTGTAGCACTAAATGACTGGTGACCCTGGGCAAATCATTTACTCATCTATAACAGGAGTGTTGTAATGACATTGACCTTCCAGAGTTGTGAAGATTGAAGGAGACACTACCTATGAAAGGCTTATCTCAGTTTCTGTCACATAGTAGGAACTTGGGAAACATTGGGCTTCAGTGCACACACATACACTTCTGATCACTGGAAAGAAGTCACCTTTTAATTAAGAAATGTGTCATGGATATCCATATTCTTTGGCATACTGTGAGCCCCAGGTTTCTAGGAATTTCTTTCCAAGTATTTATTTTGACATAATGCATTAGTTCAAGAGTGTAATCAGTTTTCTTGTGAGGTCTTTGGGAGTGTTTGAGGAGCGGGTGGGGATCAGCACTTTAATTAAGGAAATTAAAAGTATAGGAGGTGCTCAGTGGACAGAAGAGCTGGGAGGAGCTGTTCTTTTCCTCCCCTACCCCTGCTGCAGTACCTGACTGGAGCTCAGGTGTCTTCCTTGATCTCTGATCCTGCTGTCCTTGCTGGTAGTCCCCCTGTGGTGTAGCATTGTTTTCTTTGGGTGCTCTGACTTTTCATGGTCCATTTCCTTAGGCAGTGCTTTGTCCTTATGTGTGGTGTTCACCCTCGTGTTCTCTTCTCAGCTACCCTTCGTTTCTTGATGTTTGTCCACTCCCTGACTTCCTTCAGGCTTAGTCAAGCTCCATGACTTGATGACACTGCTCTTTCCCATCAGTTATGCCTTGAGCACCAACCCTTTAGCACCCCTGAGCTCCAGAATTGTGTCCTGTGGCCTTTCAGATATCTTCATTCACACGTGTCCTAGGCACCAAAAGTTCAGTCTAAAAATCAAGGTTATTATTCTACACATACTATTACAATTAGTTGCTTATTGTCTACAAACTACCTTTTTTTAAAATTCAGTTTTCTTAAGACTGCTTTCTATGTCTTTGCATACACAGTGCTGGGCTCATAGCCCTGGTGTGAAACCCATGAGCTAGAGTGTTCGATAATTGAGATTTCTTTGTCTTTAAAAGAAAGATAATATGGTATGTACTGTGTGTTACATAAACTGCCAGTAGGATCTGAGGTAGCACTTCACCTTGAACTACTTAAATATGCCCGTAGCACAACAGTAACAAAAACACCAGGTGGGATAAATAGCTTCTCATCAGCTCAAATCAGATTTTGGTGCCACATTTACAGTAAAAAGATCTAGATTTTCATAACTTGGGGATTTTAGAATTGCAGATAAGGGAGTGTGGACTTACATTTAGTGGTCTGCTGACTTTGCTAAGGTCTGTAGTTCACATTGTTTTGTGACCCTTGGGATTCAGAGGTGTTTTGGGGGTATTCTTTATTCTGTAACCACCCCACAAGAAAATGCCAAAATTCTCTTTATCTACACCAATGATATCTAAAAGTGAACTAGAGACCTGAAGTAGATACATCAGGCAATAGACTTTTTGTTTGTTTCTTTAATATGCTTCTTATCTTCCTGCATTCTGAAAAGTGGTGATTACACATTTTAAAAATATTCTTCCTGTTTCTCAATACAAATTTAGATTTCTAGCATATAAGATAACTAAGAATTTTTTGTAGAGTGTTATTTACTTTGGTTACAATAGTATTTTTTTTTTTAAGAAGTTGAGCTTTAATATATATATATTTATTTATTTATTTTATTTTTTTATTTTTGACAGAGAGAGAGAGAGAGAGAGAGAGAGAGAGAGAGAGAGACAGAGAGAGAACTGAACTGGGGGAGCTCCCAGTTCAGCATATGGTTTAGCACGGGCCAGGGCCGGGATTCGATCCCCGGTCCCCGGCGCTGCAAAGTGAGCGCTCAACCCACTGAGCCATCCCGGCTTCCCCATACAATAGTATTTATTATGTTAAAATGGAAAGGAAAGCATTGCAATAGGAAGCCCAAGACCTTAATGCCATCACTCATTCTAGTAATGGTTGCGTGACGTATGGAAAGTACAGACCTCTCTCTCTCACTTTCTTCATCTGGAAAAAATAACACTTTACATCCATAAACAGAAAGTTTTGGTATTCTGTGTCACATAGGATGAAGGAGTGGAATCTGATGATTTGAAAAAAGATCTGCCTCTCATGCCACCGCCTCCAGACTCCTGCAGCATGAAGTTGACCATCAAGGAGATCTGGTTTAGCTTTGCAGCTCCCACCAACGTGAGGTCTCCTGCACATGCATTTTCTAGGTACAAGATTTTAAATGTGATGCATCTCTAGGTGATTCTTTATTTTAAATAACACAGAGTTCTGTTTCATATAATTTTTTGAATTATTTTTTTGCTATATCTTGTATTAGGGTTGCTACCTTGTCCCTACCTTTGCTGCTTCATACTTTCTGTAGACATTATTCTCAGCTTGTTTGAGCCTTTTTCTTGTCTAGGGCTTTAGTTTTACTTTTAAATTTTACCCTACCATAAACTTTTTATTCTTTTCACCTCTAATAGGCTTTTATATATATATATATATATATATATATATATATATATATATTATTTATTTATTTTTTTATTTTTTTCTTCTATTCCCTGTTATTTGCATAGCTTGGTTTTATGTCCACAATTTATCTGGTGGTCAAAGGAAAAGTAATTGTGCCAAAATAAAATAGCCACTAACTAGAGTGGATATGGAAGGTTGTTTGAAGTGCACATCTTGACACTTGTTTTTATAATAAAAAAAAAAAAATTTTAAAGGCAGCTGAACCTTCTAAGCACCGCGACTCCAGCTGTGGGCGCCTGGCTCGTTCCCATTGATCAGCTCAAGTCATCCTTGAACAAGCTAGACACTGAGAGAACACTGAGGATTTGTGCTGTCATGGGATGCATAATGACTGAAGCATTAGAGGTAAGTCCTACAAGCCAACGTCTATGTATAGTTCCTCATTGAAAATAGTCCTTATGACTCATCATTGTTGAAAATCATGAGATGTACCAGTTCTTAGTTACTGTATGAGAGCTGTCTGGAAAGTATTCAGCCATGTAACCATTCCCATTATATTAACAATGGCTGGATTTTTTTTCTGGACAGCCCTTGTATACTGGTATCTTTTATTTGTACTGTTTTTGATATATCATTCTAAACCTGTCATTTTTGCTTTGTTTCAGAATAAAAGTGTACATTTTCCCCTGAGAAGTAAATACAACAGACTCACAAAGGTCGCCCGCTTCCTCCAAGAAAACCCTTCGTGTTTGCTGTGCAACATCCTGCACCACTACCTGCACCAAGCCAACTGCTCCGTTATCGATGACGCCACCATGGTAAGTTCTGGAACCCGTGTTGGCCCTCAAGAGGCCTCTGTTCTGCTGAGGTCACTGACCCACAGGGTGGGAGACGCATATGGGAGCTTCAGGGACAAATGTGGATACAAGTACCAACTACAGACAATATTAGGCTCCGATGAATGATCAGTACGAAGGTGTTAGAAGCTGTGGGCATGTGCCAGACTTCCAGGGATGCTGAGCTGGCCCAGGACAGATCTCTGCAGAACAAAATCAGAGCGGGTGGGAAGGGTAGCTGGGGGTACATAGAATGCTGAGAAGGAACAAGAAGAGAGGGGAGTACCAGGAAAAAGTCTCGGAAGCCAAAGGTATAAACATGTTTTAAACAAGCAAGCATGACCAGACTCAGTTGTCACAGAAGTGTTTACCAAAATGAGGGCTAGTTAATGAGTGAGGGGAAGAATATATAATTGTACAAAATAAATACAACACATCTCAGCCCCTAGAAAAGCACGCCGGGAGATATGTCATGATTAGGGGGTTAGAGCCTGACGATCTCCCTTCTCTGCAAGCTTCTGGTGAATGGAGACTATACAAGAATTTTAGCCACATTAAGGATCAGTGTATCCATATTATCAATGGCCAGTCAAGGTCCTTATAACCTTCAATGAAAGAGGCTCTAGTAAATGAGGGATTTGAAAAAGGGACTTGTCCTGAGCTGCTGTCATGCTTTCTACTTCCACCCTGAGAACTGAAGACTGAGTAGTCCACAGTGCAAGGCTGATGCACCCATCTAGCCCCAGGCAGAAAGAGTAGAACAGAGACAGACATTTCCTGTGAGTGGGTGCTCTGCCCAAATCTGCTTTCCCTGTCAGAGGAAGAATCACAGCATGACCCCTCTTAATTGAGTACGTAATTTAATTTTTTTTAAGTTAGAAGTAGTGGTGTTTATCTAGTCTTTGAAGGGAGTAATTTTGTTCCAAATGTCTTTACTTAATGAATATTCCAGGTTGTTCAAAATACATTTGACTCTTCAATTGGTGGAAAAAGGTAAAATAGGGTGAAAATTTCTTAAGCACTTTAATTTTGCACTCCACATTTAGTCTCTTATTTATCTGGAGCTGCTGTGTTTATGACAAGGTAGAACTTTGTGTTTAGAGATTGAGTTCTACAGTCACCTTGAGACACTGACTCTCTTGTGTAACCTTAGACAAATTACTTAACATGTAAATTCTTGTTTCCTTACTCCTAAATGGGGGTTATGAGATTTAAACAAATAAATGTATGCAAAACACTTAAGTAGCAACTGCTATTGTTGTAGTAAGGTCTCCCTAACCACATCTTTGTTGTCACAGAGCGATGGACTTCCTGCTTTGGTAACCTTGAAGAAGGGTCTAGTTGCACTGGCAAGGCAGTGGATGAAGTTCATTGTGGTGACTCCAGCCTTTAAAGGAGTCAGCTTGCATCGGCCTGCCCAGCCCCTAAAACCGCCATCAGCTGTGGACCACGAGCATGAAGACGGACTTGGGCTGGACATGGGAGGGGGTCTTCAGAGTGATACCAGTGCCGATGGAGCCGAATTCGAATTTGATGCGGGTAATTTTGTGACTTTTTCACCTACTTATTATGTACTTGGTAACCTAGTATATGTGGTAATTTTAGTAATTTGTGTCCCAAATTTGAGCTCAGTTGAACTGGATTTTGATCTCTGTACCATTTGGGTGGCATACGTGAGATCCACTAAAAGCTGTTTGTACCTTTTTTAACACTGAATGGGGAGATTGGTGTTTGAAGAGTAAAATAAAGGGAACAATGACTATTAATGCAGATTCCACAGCATCTGTCAAGGAATACATGAAATTGAGTGTAGTTATACCTCCAGGAACACTGGTGTTGAAGTTTTAAGAAAATGTCTGATGATCTGCAGCCCATTTACTCTTTTGAACCATTTCAGCCACCGTTAGTGAACACACCATGCTTCTGGAGGGAACAGCCAACCGTCCCCCACCTGGTGGCTCTGGACCTGTCAGTGGAGCTGAGATAATGAGGAAACTGTCCAAGACGCACACCCACAGTGACTCTGCATTAAAAATAAAGGTACATTATTGCTATTTTGGTTAGAGTTAATCAGGACTTGCAGAGAACACCTAAACTTTTGCTGTCTCAAGTTTAAGTATGAGGTATCCACCCTAATATTTAAATTTAGTAGTAGTACAAATATTATGTTGGAAGTTAACATAATTAGTGACTTTTATTTTTATTTTATTTATTTATTTATTGACAGAAAGAGAGAGAGAGACAGAGACAGAGAGAGAACTGAACTGTGGGAACTCCCCAGTTCAGTATGTGGGTCCGCCTGGGTTGGAGCCGGGATTCGATCCTCGGTCCTTGGGCCTTCAAAGCGAGCACTTAACCCGCTGAGCCATCCTGGCTTTCCCTAATTAGTGACTTTTAGTGTACACATTTCTTTGAAAATTATATCACCAGTCATTAATTAATATTGAATGAGGACAACTTTAACTAACAAGCCTTAGAACTCTCTTTTCAGTGTATTGAATGTTCAATAAAATACAGTATTGAGAATGCTGATCATCTTGTATTTGCATGATGAATATACAATTTGAGTTGGGCTATTTTATGATTTTAGTTGCATTGTTTTGTTTAAGAGATTTAACCAGTGCTTGATATGATTCATATACATAGCAAAGTGGGTGACTGCCCCCTTAGAGCCAGACTGCCTTGCTTTCAGTCCCGCCTCTGCCACTTAGTAGCTTTGTGAACAAGGTTTTAACTGCACTGTGCATAAGTTATAAGTTTCCTCAACTGTGAGATCCTCCTACAGTAGTAACTGCCTTCAGAAGGTTGTTGTAGGAAATAATACATAAAAATGTTTAGAACAATACGTGGCACATAATAAGCACTTCATAGGTTATTGTGAGTTTTCTCTTGGTAGTTTGCTTTTCTGAGCACTGAAAATAGCAGTTAATATTTTAACTTTCTTTGAAAATCTGGGTATTGACTTACATTAATACCCAATATCCATAAAGTAAATTATTGATAATTTTATCTATATTAAAATATTTAATGTCTACACAGAAAACATAGTTTATTGTAAACAAAACAATGACAAAGGCCTAAGTTCCTAATATGTAAAGATCTCTTCCTAATCACTAAGAAAAAGGGTACAACCAAATAGGAAAGTAGGTAAAATCAGTTCACAGTAACATACATATCTGAAAATATATTCCATTATGATTAAAGAAATGTAAATTAAAGTGAGATTTTTCACCTATCAGATTGAAAAAACTGAAATGTGTGATAGTGTATGTTGTTGGCAAAGATGTGAAAACAGGCATTCTTGTACAGTGTAAATTGCTACAACCTCTTTGAAAAACAATTTTGCAGTTTATACCAAAATTAACATGTAGTATGTCCATGTCCACAAACTCATTCTAAAGAAATGCATGCTCAGAGACACATGTCCAAGAGTGTTGTTTACACGTGTTCAACTTATAATAGGAAACAATAGAAACACCATAAACAAGTAGCTGTTTGAGAACTAGTAAACCAGTATGCTCTGGTACAGATGCATCCTACAAAGACTTTGAAAGATGACGTAGAAGTCTAAGTGGTTATAGCATGATCACCAAAGTGCCTTGATTGAAGTGAAAACAAAGTGTAGGACAGTATGTACTGGGTGTTAAGAAAAGGATCAATATGCATATGTGCTTATTTGGCCATAACCATGTATGGTAGACTGGCCAAGAGGTGGTGAAGAAGACTCTAGATCTCAGGGGCCATTTGTCATCGAATAGTCTTTTGTGCTCTTGAAGTTTTAATTCTGTGTAAGTACAGCTCTTTTAATTCAAACATCCAGTGACAGTTTGGTACACTTTTTTAAATGTTTGGACTATTCAGCTTATTCTATTTCTTCGGTATAGTGACAAGGTCAACACACTGTAAATTTTCAACTCCTGAATCTGTCTCAGATTTTTTTTTCTGGTTGTTGGTTTTTCTAAACCTCTGATCATAGGGGTTTGTGGTTAATGTGGCTGTCTTTCATACATTTTTTGAACGTTCCTTTGTTTATGGCTTATAAAAGTCCTCCAAAGAATTGTTTCAACTGTCTGGTTCTTGATGTCTTTCTCTCTGTATAGCCACTTTTTTGTACCGTGTTCTAAACATCTGAAATTCTCTGCCCTTAAATGTGACAGAGCAGCTATAAATTGGATGGTTCTGTAATTTTTTGATATTTTGTTTTTTCCTCTGAACTGCTGCTGGCCATTCATTTTGGCATATTAGAGCTTCACAGAGAGTTCAGTCTTAACACAGAGGTTTATGATCAGGATACTACAAAGGGTAGTAAGAATATCAGGATAGAAGTCTTGCCACCAGACTCCTTCAACAGATTTCAAAGCAAGTTAATAATTCATGTTAAAATCATTGTCCTTCATATTGTGCTATAGTTGAAAATGCTTGAGGTTCACCACAGTCCTGGTGGACACCATCTGCTTGGTGGTGGTGTGGACAGTGACAGCAGGGACACAAGGGTGACCTCAGCCGTGGTGTCAGCAGTAAACATGTAAGGAAGAGCCTGCCTTTCCTCTGCAGGGCATCCACCCCTACCACTCTCTGAGCTACACCAGTGGGGACACGGCCACAGACTCCCCGGTGCACGTGGGCCGGGCTGGGCTGCCTGTGAAGGAGAGTCCACGGAAGGAGAGCCTGCTCAGCTACCTGACCGGAAGCTTCCCGAGCCTGCACAACCTGCTGGAAGGGACCCCTCAGAGGAGTGGCGCTGCTGGGAAAAGCAGCTCCCTGACCAGGACAGGTAAAGCCTTAGCTTTGACCATCCTAAGTTCACTGCTGTGGGAGAGTTACAGAAGCGAACACCGGACGCATGTTTGTTTAGATACGTATTTGGGATGCATGACTAATCTCCCGCATTGCACCTGATCTCTGAGAAGGTATTTGGGGAGACTTCTGTTTGTCACTTGTTGGTGTCTTCACTCCCTTAGGTTGCAGTTACAGATTGCAGCATTTGACATTACTGTTGGTTGAGGTGTGGTGTGGGATGCTGTGTAGACCAGCCAGCAGTGAAGTCCCTGGTATCATAATGAGTTATTTCTTGATGGCATTAATATCCAGGCACCAACATCTTGCAGTGATTTTGCAAACCTGTAAAGACAGATATTTTAACATGACTTTTTAAAAAAATGACATAAATCACATTTTCTGCTCTTCAGCACCTAAACAGTACGATTCTCTGTAATATTTTATTTTCAGGAAATACAATGACCACTGACATGTTATCTGAGCACCCCTTGCTCTCAGAGCCGTCATCTGTGAGCTTCTACAATTGGATGTCCAATGCTGTGGGTAACCGGGGCAGCATGGTACAAGAGTCTCCTGTTACAAAGTCAGCACACAACAGCCTTCCAGCAGGTACTGTATTGTCACATCATTTTGCTTTACCACCTTACGGGCATCTGTGGAGTTGTAGCAGAATCCTGTTTTTCAGAGAATAGTTAAAAAATCTCAGACATTTAGTTGAAATCAGCCCATTTATGAAACACCTTTGATAATACTACAGTTGAGGGAGGCAAAGGCGGCCTCTCAGTGTTCTTGTGGAAAGGCAAATGTATCGAATGTGAGATTGTGAATAATTTAAAGAGTTTAAAACTTCCACTTGGTTGGTTTAAGTTTCAAAACACCAAAAGGAAGTAAATAAAAAATGCAAAGTCTAATTATATCAGATACCCGTAACAGAAAATATTTGCAGTTTATTCAGATTCCTGTTAGACATAGTAACTAGGGCTTGTGTACTCTTTATGGTTACTTAAATATTTAACTAAATCTAAGGAATAATAAGAAAAATAAAGTAAGATTCTTACCCTCAAGGAAGAAAACAAATGAGAGCAATTATTAATTTTAAAGAAATAGTTTTGATATTAGCCCCTTATCAGAGGCATTGTTTGCAAATATTTTCTCCCAGTTGGTTGGTTGCCTCTTTGCTTTGTTGATGGTTTCCTTTGCAGCACAGAAGCTCTTTAGCTTGATAAGGTCCCATTTGTTTATTTGTGCTTTTACTTCCCTTGCCATTGAGGTCAGATTCATAAAGTCCTCCCTGAATCCCAGGTCCATAAGTTTAGTGCCAATGTTTTCTTCTATGCGATTTATTGTTTCCTTTCTTATTTGGAGGTCTTTAATCCATTTTGAGTTAATTTTGGTATATGGTGAGAGATCGC
>PVKE010020021.1:0-27885 GCA_004027555.1 Craseonycteris thonglongyai | reverse complement strand
ATGATGTGCAACTATGGAGACTGCTCTGGGCCCTCCCCCTTCTCTCTGTCTCTGTATCTCTCTACCTGTCAAAAACAATAAAAATAAATCTTTTAAAAACATAGTTGAGAATTGACTAAACAAAGAAAAGAGAGTTTGAACTTTCAAGGCTGATAAATGGTGGGAAAGTGACTAGGAAATTTATAGGGATAACTAATGATACATGAGGGTTATTTCACAAGTTTTGTTTATGCAGACTCAATTCAGTGCCATTTCAATTTCCAGGATAAAGGGAGGGAAATAGCCACAAAGGAAATGTATGTCCTTCTGTTAGGTAACTAGAGAGAGGGCAGAAGGCTCTACTTGTGTCTCATTTTTCTCAATTGCCTTCGGCTTAAAATATTCCTTATGTCAAAGTCGCATATTTTGGGGTGATGTATTCTGAACCCCTTCAGGATGATGAAAGAGGAAGAGTGCTCTCTGAAACTTTAGTAGAAATGATGGTATTACAGATTGCCAGAGGCTAAACGGCAGTGCTTAAATGCCAGAGACAATGTGAACATGGCTACAGAGTAATAATGGGCAGCAGAGTCCAAGTGGTTACTAGATTTTCTTAATTCACACTTATTTATGATGGTGCCTAATTGATTAGGATGTTCCCTAGGACTGAAATAGATAGGCACCCTACTAATGTCCTACTGGATCTGTATGCCTGGCTCTAGAGTTAGTGAACACAGGCCTGTCTTGAGTTTACCCAATAGAGAGACAGAGACCCTCACCAATTTTCATACCAAAGTTAGTTCTTATACTCAGAGCTTCTTAAATAAATGGAAACAGGTTCTCTTGAAAACATTTTCTGTGACAATGTCACAAGGAAATGCTATAAATCATCCTCTTAGTTTTCACCTAAAAGGAAGGGCAAAGAATAAATAGACTGAGGGGATTACTGGGACACTGACCTGATTCTCATCATTGGGCACCCCAATTGCTGTTGTGTATTGTGGTCACCTCCAAAATGGGCACATATGGCAGCTAGATAATAATGCAATTCTGGCTTGAGTCCATTGCACAGTGGGCCCAGTGGGTCCCCAAACCTGCGCCTCCAATTCATGAATGTAGAGTTGGATTAGACATATTCAATTTCTGGCTGAATCTCCACATTAGTATTTTATCTCATGGAATGAAGGATAATATGGTATGAAGGCAAGTCAAAGGTTATGAAATATCTCCTCCTTCTTGATACAGTGGACCAAAAGTCATGTCTTATTTCTGGATGAATGTCAGAGATTTATGCCAGCATCAATAGCATGAAAGATGCAGGGTTGATGGTTTTTTGGTTTTTTTTTAATTATATACCCATTTAACTCTCCTGTTTGACCTAAGCAGAAATTGGAGAGTCTTGGAAAATTACAGTGGATTATCATCTACTTAATCATGTAACTCCAAGATTAAAGGCTATTCCAAATTATTTCAATTAACTAAAGCAAATCAACTTAATTTTGGCATCTGATATTCAGCTATCAATCTGTAAAACATTTTTCTTCTCCTTTCCAGTAAAGAGATAACAGAAGTAGTTTCTTTCACCCATATTCCTTCAAATTACCTCAGATTAATGTCAATGCAGTATTCTGGAATAATCTAGGAAACTTGTTTGTCTCATTATGACATAAAACATTGCTTTGGTCCATCATGCTGATTGGATGCTGTGAGTAGGAGGTAGCAAGTACTGTAGATCCTTTGGTAAGGAACATGTGCTCCAAAGAGTGGGAAGAGATTAAAAAAACAATGATGTAAATACCAGGGATTGTGACATCAATAAAGCTTTTGTCAGCCCTGTCTGCAGCAGGTTGAGATTTTTTCTCCTTAGTGAAAGACAATTGCTACCCTTTTTCACCCATCACTAAAGAGGTGAATGATTGGTACATCTCACTGGACTTTTAGAACAACATATGAGGGTGGTCCAGAAAGTATTCAGCCATTTAATATGAAAAATAGAGGCCTTTATGGATGTATTTTTTCTGGACAGCCTTCATATATACATTAGAGAGGGCTACTTTGATCCATTTATCAAGGCTGCCAGTTTTGAATGGGGCCAGAATTAAAGAAGGCTTTGTTTCTGCTATGGACTGCAGTGCAAGTTACTTTGTTATTTGAAGATTTATTTTTTTATTTTTGACAGAGAGAGACAGAGAGAGGAGGGAGGGCCCAGAGCAGTCTCCACAGTTGTACGTCATCAGTTTTCTACATGGTTGTGCTCCACACATAGGTGAGTGGGGGGCGCGCAGGGCGAGGATCAGGCTGGGGTCCTCCCATGTGGGAAACACACCCCCATGAGCTGGGGACCAAACCAGGGACCTCTCACATGGGAAGCTCACCCTAGTTCAGCATATAGGTTCACATGGGCAGGAGCTGGGACTCGATCCTCCGACTCCAGGGCTGCAAGGCAAGCACTCAAGCCACTGCATCATCCCAGCAGCCCTACTTTATAATTTCAGTCTTAAGATCCAACAGATAAAATAGTGCTTGATGTATCTGGCAGAAAGCAATCCTTTAGGTGGCTGCTGGCAAACCTTGATTTAGAATTATAGTGCAGTCCTCTAGGGTTTTAGAGCAAATTCACAACCTATTCTCCAAATAACTAATTTTTTCACAGTTAAAGATTTATTTTTATTGTTTTTTAACAGAGAGACAGAGAGATACAGAGAGAAGGGGGAGGGCCCAGAGCAGTCTCCACAATTGACAGCATTAGTTTTTCATATAGTTTTACTCCACAGGTGGGCACAGGGCTGTGCAGAGCAGGAACTGGGCCGGGAGCCTCCCACATAGGTCTCGACAAGAACTGAACTGGGGGCACACCCCAGTTCAGCATATGGGTCTGCCTATGCTGGAGCCGGGATTCGATCTTCGGGCTCCGGCACTGAAAATTGAGCTCTTAACCCGCTGGGGAGGCCATCCCAGCTTCCCCAAATGACTAATCTTTTAAGAAACAGATTTTGCCTTGCTTCTGGACCAGGGTAGAAATCGATGTTTTGACCTTGGAATGTCAAATGGTTATGTAGGCTGAGCTTGCCGTCGTGGACTTGGTATTACCTGATATGCCACGCTGTGAACTGTGGTGGGCACAACAGCAGTTCTCCATCAAGAGGAAGGCTATGAAGGCACAGGTAAGTGGCCTGAGCAGTGCCTCAGGCTACCATTGCATCTCTTCTGCTGCATTGCCACATTTCCCTCAAACCACATGTCTAACCTCTTGACCGTTCTTATGAATCGCTAGCTGATTGCATCTGTACACTTCGTATTCATTTTGCCTTGTTTTGTGTCCTAGGACACTGATCCACTTGGACACCGCATTGCCTAGACTCCCTTGACAGCTGGCTTCCAGATGGGTCTAATCAATAGGAAATGAACAAGTGGATTAATAGAGTGGGTGGGACAGTTCTTTAATGATCTCTACCTACTTTGGAGTTGCATCTCTAACCCTATCTATCTCCTTCCACAACCACAGCTAGGAAGCATCTCATTTATAGTTTTAATCCTCACTGAACTCTGGGAACACTTTTTTTTTCTTATCTTGTATCTTCATTTCTCGGGGTGATGGTAGTGTTACACTCTTGTTAGTGTCTGGGTACCTCACCCATCATCTTCTGTTCCTTTAACCTGATCTATACTTCTATCAGCAATTTCTTTATTAAAGGTCTTCATCGAAATCACCTGCCATAAATTTTTAATTCATGCTGCGACCCTGAGTGGGAAACTGAAAGAAAATAATTGAGCCTGCTTTACAAACTATTTCATGTAATATGGAAACACAAGCCTGCAGTGGACTGTAGCAGCAGTACAGCTTCCCTTAGGAGTGGCCCTGAAAGCTGTGTGGAAGAAAAATCCTCCCGATAAAAGGACTTTGGTTGCCCACCTTTCCCGGAAGTTGATAATGGTGTGGCCAGATGTCCAAGGACTTGGAAGGAGTAAAATTGAGGATTGGTGACAAGAAGTTTGGAAAAGCTCTGAATGTGACATTATTTGTGTTTGTGTAAATACTTACCAAAGGTACCCACTGTAGGTGAGGCTCTTAATAAACAGATGGACAGGGTGACCTGTTCTACACTATGCATCAGCCTCTTTTCCTCGCCACTCCACGTGTGCTCAAATGGTTAGTAAATAAAATGAGCAAGATGGAATATAATGGGCTGAATGGTGGCCCCAAAGATATCGGGGCCTAATCCGTGGAACCTATAAATATTGCCCTATTTGTAAAAAAGGGTCTTTGTAGACGTGATTAAGTTGAAGATCTTGAGATGAGGAGATGACCCTAGATTTTAAATGTGGGCCCTAAATGCCATCACAAGTGTTCTAATAATTCAGAGATACAACACACACAAAGAGGAGAGGTGATCTGAAGACAGAAACAGAGACTGGAATGATGCAGGTCAGGAATGCTGGCACCTTGGTTTCAGACTTCTGTACTCCAGAACTGTGAGAAAATAAATTTCTATTGTTTTAAGTTAACAGCACGTGGTAATTTGTTACAGCAGCCACGGAACACTGATATATACAGGGAGGGAGGTCATACAGGGGCTCAAACAGTATGGACTTCTTATCAACGATGATCTGGTTTGGACCACTGCTGAGTGGTGAAACTGCCAACAGCAGAAACCAGAGCTGACTATGCCGTATGGAACTGTGCTTGGAACAGGCGCTTACTTGGCAGCTCCTTTTATGGAGAGGGCATTAGTTTGATCCTACTAGAGTATCATTTACTCTGAAATAGATTTGCTCACCCATTTGTGGACTTATTGAATGCGTTATTCAATACCATGGTAAGTCATAGAACATGGTTTCTGATCTGGGAAATCATTTTACAATAAAAGAAATGGGGTAATGGGCTAACACATGTGGGCTAACTACTCAAACAAACTCAAATGAAATGACTTAATATAATAAACAAATAAATACAGTAAGTGATAATTTTTTAAATTTCTACTTCATATGCACTTCACAGTCTAACAGAGGTAAGTAGGGCAGAATGGAAGACTTTGTTCCATGCAATCATTCAGAGATCCCAAGTCTCTTTCTCTTTTCTAGTCTTCTGGATTTAGCCACACAGATGGTGTTAGAGAAAGAGAGCTCAGAGAATTTTATGGTGAGGTGAGCTGTTACTGAGCCAAATTTGGAGATGATGGTCATGAAATACAACCTATATTCCATCAGCAGGCATTCATTCAACTACAACACTTAAGAGCAAAAGACATTGATAAATGTAATCTAAATGTATTTCTAGGAAGACAAAAAATGTATTTATTTGTGAGCTTCTAGACATTATATGCAGCATACCATATACTCTGCCTATTTTCTGGAAGCATGTGAACTTTATCATAGTAAAATGTCCTATTGAACATTGTTATGACCCTTGTATGGAGAAGACAGTTGGAGAAGCTGAAGTGCTTTCCTACAAGATGCAGTATATGCTCTGAAATCAGTCACAAATGGATGACACTATTTCTCCCCTAGCCAGAACATTTGGGTTTGAGAACCAATTGATAGATTTCAAAGGGGATCCTTTCAGTATTACACCTACATGCAACATTGAAATTTTTTTATTTTTGCAACTTTGTGCTGTGCTGGTTTAGAGATCTTAGTTTCCAAAGAAGGAAAGTTTCCCTGGGGGATACAATAATGGCTTCACTCAACTTGAAATGGAAGCTGCCACCTGAAATTTGAGATTCTTATGCCATTGAAAAAATAAGCAAAGAAAGGAACAGTACTAGCTGGGGTAATTGCTGGGGCAAAATGGAAGAAAAGAGATATTGGAGGGCTGTTCAGAAAGTGTCCAGCCATGTAACCATGCTTGTTATATTGACAATGGCTGGATTTTTTTCAGACAACCCTCAGATGTCTGTAACCTAGAACCTCCAAGTACTTACATGGCCAGTGACAAAATTTAATGGATGCCTTTAGCAATTCCGAAGAGAAAGAACTAGCAAGGGCTCCAACCTTTCAGCAGTGAAGGTTTAGGTTATCCCACCAGGTGAAGAAACCTGTGCAGCTTAAGTTATGATTGAAGCAAAACACAGAATGAGCTGTGAAAAATTGTTAACCATACTATTGATAGCTTTATGACTAGCTACAGGAACAAGGTCTGAAATCGTGTTTGCATATTTTTTCTTGCTTTGTGTTTATATTTGTATAACTTAATTAAAATGTCTCCCTCTCTCTTTCCCTTCCTTTTCGATTTAAAGCATATTAATGGTGGTGAAATGTATAATTTTTTCTTTAATTTAAAGGATGTCAAGGTGAGATTTTAACTGAACTAGAAGAGACATGAGCAATGTCACTAGATGAAGTGAATAGACTTTGGATCTTCTCTTTTAGGAGACAGTGAGTATGCTTTTGTTTATATGAAGGGCAATTGTATTATGCAAGATTGGGAGCATGTTGTTTTTGCTCTGGTTTTTGTTTGGAAGATAAACATAGGTGTACAATTATGGATCCTGGGGAGATACACAGCAGACTGTGTTTGATATTTATTGACACATGGTATCCAGTTCCACCTTTTTCTTATGCCCTTTCCCATATCACTGATTGCATGAGTTAGAGTGCTAAGAGCCACATTTGCAAACTTCCTTGAAGCTGGAGTGCTGGATCCTGGATGTGTTTCATATTATGCCAGTGAAATGCACATAGTGAGTTTTTTGGAGAGAGAAGATAGCCAGAACTGCTCAGACAGACTTAACATTAAAAGCAGCTGGATCCCATGTTCCATCATTTATCATCAGCCTCCTTGGTGTGGAGCAGCTGTGATGTCATTGACAGTGGTAGCAATGGCGGAAGCCGTTTCCTGACCTCTGATTCCCAGTCCCAGTAGTGGTTCCTTAAATTATTTACAAAATATTTGGTAGCTTCTTGACTTCTCTTCCTCCAGACTTATATCATTACGTAAGCAGCACATAATTTTCTCTATTAAAACCCTTTCTGCTCGAAAAAATTTAGTTACTGTTCCCTGCTCGAAACCCTAGATAGTACAGATGAATACTAACAACTTTCAAAGACACCTAAGTTAAGTATAATATGATATAAAATATGCAATACTAAGAAAGTAATAGCAATAAAATTTCATGTGGCTCTAGCATTCTGAAATGGTCATCATATCTTTGACGAGCCTTTTCCCTTCCTATGCCCAGGCATTCTTCTAATTAAATCTTGAAGAAATGTTTCTCTATATTTGAAGGAGTACCAAATAATTGGTCCAACTTGGGCACTCACATGTCTCAGCCAAACCCTGATTCCTAGACTTCTTATGCCTTATTTTGGTGTGTGTGTGTGGCGAGGGGAGGGGGGGGGAGGTCTTTAAGATCCCAAGACAAGGTCTTGGATGCAGATAATTTGAAAGTTGATTCCAGAAACCTGAAGTAAAAATGTGAAGAGCATAAAAGAGGGAAAGCCAATTTATGACAACATGGATGGATCTTGAAACCATCTTATTAAGCGAAATAAGTCAGCCTGAAAGAATCAGGAAACATATGACCTCACTTATAGGTGGATTATAAAACTGAAAGTAACAAAGAAACAAAGACTTACGAACACAGTTAATAGTTTGGTGGTTACCTGAGGAAAGGGGAGTGCGGGAGTGGGGGGGGAGAGTGGGAGAGGGAGTCGGGGTGGAGGGGGGAGTGGACACCAGATATGTGGTGATGGAAGGAGAGCTGATTCTGGGTGGTGAGCACATAATGCAATGCATAGGCGATGTAATGTAGATTTGTACAGCTGGAAACTATCTAATTGTTACCAACCAATGTCACCCCAATAAATTTAACAATAAAAAAAGGTATATTTTAGGTTAGTTACTGCTGGGGTCAACTGAAATATAATTGTGTTGGGAATTATCTGACAAACTATGAAGAAATCTTAGACTTTTGTATCTGGACAACAGGAGATTGAGGCATTCATCTATGTATAGATATCTGTCTCTCATTGGTTACCCTGGGGAGCAGTAACTGTATCTGCACCTTCTCTGCCTGACTTTTGGGATGTACCTGTTCTCTGGCTGGGCAGCCCTGAGACAGAAGACAAAGAGAAGCAGCAAAACGAACTTGAATCGGGACACTGCCAGTTTTCATGGAGTCCCATTATAGTGCTGAAATGAGAAGTAGGCTGAGGGACTGTGGTTCTGAGCAACAAACACTTCTACATTCAAGTATGACTTGACTCTCAAAAAACCTTCTTTGTATGTTTGTTTTTAATATTACTCTATTCATAGTATTACCCTAGAATGTATAGTTGCTCACAATATTCTCTAGGCACAAAATCCATTGTGTAGTCCAGGGTACAGTTTAAGAGTTATATTGGGGGAAGCTGGGATGGCTCAGCGGGTTAAGTGCTTGCTTTGCAGTCATGGAGTCTGAGGATTGAATCCCGGCCCTGGCCCAGGTGAACCCATATGCTGAACTGGGGTGTGCCCCCAGTTCAGTTCTTACCGGAGTCTCCCCGCCCAGTTCCTGCCCTTCACAGCCCCACGCCCACCTGTGGAGTGAAACTATATGGAAAACTAATGCTGTCAACTATGGAGACTGCTCTGGGCCCTCCCCCTTCTCTCTGCCTCTCTCTCTGTCAAAAAACAATGAAAATAAATATTTTTTAAAAAGTTATATTGGTGGTGGTATGATTAGCTGATTGCTTACAGAATTTTTATAACTCAAATCCATTTCTTGTCAAGAGTAGTAATCTGCTAGGATTGAATACTTAAAAATTTCTAAGATATAAATTAATACACACACACACACACACACACACACAGAATCTTATAATGGAAATAAACTCTCTCTTACTCCATTCCTCTCCAGCCTCATTTCTGTTCCCCAGAAACAACCATTTTTAATTGTTTTCAGTTTAATTTCTTCTGGTAGTTTCTTATTTGTAGTTTTAAACACCTTCTGTCCTCTGGTAGTCTCTTATTTATATTTCTAAATAATAAATATGTATTTTCTTTTGTTTTTAGATCTGCCAACTGGAGGCATTGAGTTCCTACTACGGTAAAGGAGAATTCAGTTCAGTTATACTACACCCACCTTGTTTAAAGTCTAAACAATATACTTGCACCCCTACTTCTCTTTCCATGAGCTTTAGAATGTGGCTTTTGATCTCATAATTTGTAATATGTGAGTATAAGTGCTCCCATATTTCTTTTCTCTCCATACCTTTTTTCAATTCATATTTTGTATCTGTGTTTTTAATTTTATCCTGTAAATAGTGATAATATTTATATTTTATTCTATTATCATAATTATCTTCTATATTTTGGTTTCAAGATTATTCTAAAAGTTAAAGTATCAATAGAAGTCATTTACACTACTTAGAATGTAAACTCTGTGAACTTCAGAACCAAGCACTGTGTCTTGATCACATTTCCTATCTTGTATAGTTTTTGTTTTTCTTAGACTTTTAAATTGCCTTTCTGCTTTTTTTTTTAAGATTTACTTTATTGAGAGAATGTGAACTAGAGAGACAGACAGACAGACAGACAGACAGAGACAGAGACAGAGACAGAGAGAGAGAGAGAGAGAGAGAGAGAGAGAGAGAGAAGGGGGAAAGCCCAGAAGCAGTCTCCACAGTTGTACATCATTAACTGTGACATGGTTTCACTCCGCATAGGTGGATGTGGATCCATGTGGAGCAGGAACCAAACTGGGGGACTCCTGCATGGGAGGTGAGAACCTTCGCCATGGAGCCATTTCAGCAGTTACCAGCTGCTCTGCAGTTCAACATATGGGTTTGCACCAGCAGGGACCAGGAATTGAACCCTGGACTTCACCACTGTGGGACAAGTGATCAACCACTGAGCCATTCTGGCATCCCCCACTTTCTGCTTTCTTGATTTTTCTATTTTTTCAGCATCTCAAATATATTATACAATCTATGGAATCTCCTTTGTCCCTAAATATCTCACACCATTGGGTATTCAGAATGTGTTGTTCTCCCCCACCTTTTGTACAGTTGTCATTCTAGAAGTTCCCTTTATTGTTCATAGAGATTAAAACTGCTACTTTGTTCAGTATTTTCCCCTTTCTTGCTTCATTCCCTTCTTTTTCTGGATTACATCTTTTCCTTAGACAATTTACATGGGTGGTATATTTTCTGAGTACTTACAATACTCAAAATGTCTATTCATGTGCTTAGTAATTTGGCTTAGTGCAAGATTCTCCGTTGAAAATCAATGTTTTTTTTCTTAAAAATTTTGAGGAAAAATATCCATTGTCTTCACTTACCAATGGTTTTTTGGAAAAATTGAATGCCAGTCTGAATTTTACTCCTATGGTAGTGACCTGTTTTCCCCTGTCTGACAGCATTTCTTTAGGTTTCTGAAATTTCACAATGATTTCTCTAGCTGTAATTATTTTTTCATCTATTCTTCTAAACAAATGGAAATCTCTTCTAATTAAAAAAAAAAAAAGTCCTTCTTTAAGTGGAGGAACATTTTCTTCTATTATTCCTTTTGTCTTCTCTGGGCTTTCTTTCCCAAAACACCATTATTTGGACATTATAGAGACTGAACTGATCCTCTGAATCCTTATCGTTTCACTAATACTTTCTGTCTTTTATTTCATAATTCTATATTTTGGGAGATTTCCTTGACTCTACATTGCCATCCTTTTATTGCATTGTTGTTTTATCTATCACATTTTAATTTTCTAAGAATACTCATACTGTTTGATTATTTTTTCTGTGGCATCTTATTTTTGTTTTATGCAATGCAGCATATTCTCAAATATTTCTAACAATCTTACTTAGATAATTTTTCAAAATCATTTTTATTCCCTGAATTATCTTTGCTTCTTGTAGAGTCAAATTTTTAGTGTCTCTATCTTGGTTTTTCAATCTCAGAGCTGTGTAATTCATCCTTGCCATTTCTATTTGAATATGACACGAGACAAAGGCTAATTCAGAGCTATTTCTAAAATAATTTTGCTGTAATTAGAAAATTCTTATGAATTGGTTATGTTAAATATTATTAAAATAACTTTTTGTTTAAAGATTCATTTTTATTGGTTTTTGACAGAGAGAGAGACAGAGAGAAACTGAGAGAAGGGGGAGGGCCCAGAGCAATCTCCAGAGTTGACAGCATTAGTTTTCCGTATAGTTTCACTTCACAGGTGGGTGCGGGGCTGCGCAGGGCAGGAACTGGGTCAGGAGCCTCCGGCATGGGCCCTGGCAAGAACTGAACTGGGGGCACTCCCCAGTTCAGCGTATGGGTCTGCCTGGGCTGGAGCCGGATTTCGATCCCTGGTCTCTGGGGCTGCAAAGTGAGTGCTTAACCCACTCAGTCATCCCAGCTTTCCCTAAAATAACTTAATACACTGTATATATTAATTGTTTAGTAAAGGATTCAGTGTATTGTAATTTATGTAGCATAGCTAGCATATTATGATTTATTACAAACCAAGTGCAATGGTGCTTTGAATTTGGGGCCCCTTTGTAAAATATTTTAATGGGATGCAAATAAAATCTCCAGTGCAGAGGAAAGCCTTCCAACTAAAGAGTTATTGGGGTATTAATTGTAACCCTGTTGTTCTGATATTATTGATTGTGGACTAACTTACTATAATTTGAATTCAGCCAAAGAATAAAGGAATTATTATAGCATGATTTCATAATCAGGTACTGAAGCACTTCAAAGTTTATTTAATAGCACAATAAATTTAAAGAACTTTTTGTATTACCTTATTGCTTTATATTAGGGATTAATTTGCACTTGTTATAAGACAGTGCTGGAATGCTCTGTTTAGAATAGCAAAGGAGGTAATCAGCTTTAAGGCTCACGATCAGGCACTGTGACAATAATAGAAATTAATTACTTTAAATCCAGAGGGGCCTACCGTGGATCCTTGGATTAAGGAACATTACTAATACCATGTCCATTTCTGTATACATCTATAAATCTATTGCAGTTTGAAAGTAAGTGTAATTATAAATAAAGTTGCTCAACATCTATATGTAGTTTTTTGTGTAGACATAAGTTTTCCAACTCCTTTGGCTAAAAACCTAGGAGTAAATTGCTGGGAGTATGTCTAAACCGTCTTCAGAAGCAGTTCCATCTTTTTGCATTCCCACCAGCAATGCCTGAAAATGCCTGTTGCTCCATATCCTTGTCAGCATTTGGTGTTGTCAGTGTTTTGGATTTTGGCTATTCCCATAAGTGTGCAAGTATATTTCATTATTTTAAGTTGCAGTTCCCTAATGGCATATGATATGGAACATCTTTTCATATCTTTATTTGCCATCTGTGTATCTTCTTAGGTGAGGTGTCTGTTCAAGTCTTTTGCCCATTTTTAAAAATCAGAGTTTATTTTCTTTCTTTTTTTTTGGAGGTGCTTCTTTTCTTATTTTTGTTTTAAGAGTGCTGTGTATGTTTTTGATAGCACATATGTCTTTGCATATATTTTCTCTCATTCTGTGGCTTGTCTTTTTTCTTCATAAATCATATTTTTAAGAATTATTCTATTGTTTGTTTGTTTTTTCAGAGAGAGAGATGGAGAACAGAGAGACAGAGAGAAAGAGGAGGGCACAGAGCAGTCTCCATAGTGGTACATCATCAGTTTTAAACACAGTTTCGTTCCATACAGGTGGGCGCGGGGCAGGCGACCTCCCGCATGGGAGGCATGCCCCTGTGAGCTGACGGCTGAACCGGGGGTTTCCCACATGGGAAGCTCACTCCTGAGAACTGAACTGGTGGCCTCCCATGTGGGAAGCACACCCAAGTTCAGCATATGGGTCCACATGGGCCAGGGCCAAGACTCGATCCTTGGACTCTGGGGATGCAAGGCGAGTGCTTAAACTGCTGAGCCATCCCAGTATCCCCAATAAATCATATTTTGGGGATTAAGTTATTTATCATTCTTTAGGGCATACAAATGGAATCAAATATATTTTAAAACTGTTTCATTTTTTCTTGTTAAAGATAAATTATAATTTTATAAATACTATATTGTCAGACTATTATCAAGGCAACACAACTTCTCAGAATAATCAGTCACAGACATTTAAAGTTAATTACTTACAACTCTCATTTATACAATTTGTTTCATTTAGATATCAATGAATGATCTTTAGTGTGTTGCAGACTGAATTGGGAAAGGAGGAATTTTTATTTTTTTCCAGTGAGAAACTGAGGTCATATAATTCACTGCATACTTTATTTCTGTATTAAAAATTCACATCAGTTTGTCCACTTCTGTATCATAATTGAGTGGTCAGGTCTTTTTTTTTTTTTTTTTTGGTAAGGATTCAATGAGTGAGATATTGCTTGAAAAGTATTTAGCCTAGTGCCTGGCACATATTAAATATTTAACAAGTAATCAATTTTATCTCAGGGTTTTCATAATATTATTGTCACAATAGTAATTCTTACTATTATTTTCATATAATTGGAACACTACATATTGATTATTTTGACTTCTGACTTATTCCATTTTAATATATATTTATTAATTATCTTGGGAAGCAGTGCTTACCTGCTATGAAGTTCACAGTGCCACATGGCCAGCTCAGTTCAGGGAAGGGATTGCCTTCATTACATATTGGACTGGGAACTTAGTTTAGGCAGTAGCCTCAAGGACAATTAATAAGCATATCATGCACAACTGGAAGAAAGGTCTGATTTTCCTATTCATGAAATTATAGAAAGTGAATCACCAAGACTTAATGGGACTTCTTACCACTGTGGGTGTGAAATATTGAAGACGTTCTAGTTGGAGGAAAGGGTCAAGTGTGACATGGAGAAGAGTAAAAAATTAGGCAGATATGCAAGTCATGTAATATTGTCTCATAGATTTACTAAATACTCAGTATAAGGTACTGGTAATGCATTGCTTTGATTTTGGTCTGAAAGTTATTTATATATAAATTACATCTTGATCTGAAAGTTTATTTATTTATATATAGTTGATCCTTGAGAAATAAAGGTTTAAATTGTGTGGGTACACTTATAAGTGGATTTTTTTTCAATGAATACTGTAAATGTCTTTTCTCAGCCTTTTAATTTTCTTAATAACATTTTCTTCTCCCTAGCTTACTTTACTATAATAATAATAATAACACAATTTATAATACATATAACATTAAAAAAATATGTGTTAATCAACTCTATGCTATCAGTAAGGCTTCCTGTCAACAGTAGGCTATTAAGTTTGGTTGGAGTTAAAAGTTATGCGTACATTTTTTACTGTATGGGGGGTTAGCACCCCTAACTCCTGCATTGATCAAGGAGCAACTATATCAAAAATTGTGGTGTAAGTGCTTCTTAAGACACCAATACATGGCTACAAAATTATACTACCACCTGAAATTATCTATCTTTCAAAGACTTAACTTTAAACATCTTCAGTGAGGATTAAAATTACAACAATTTATAAAGATTGTAAAGGTTGTTATAAAGGTTAAAATTGCAACAATTTATGCCACCTTTACCCTGTAACATTCAGATTTTAAGTCAGAGGTTTTCTAATTATAACTATAATTTATGTAAACATTTGGGGAAGAGTAGTGTAATTCTGGAAACCAGACATATCCTTGTGAAGAAGTAGTGTGTTTATGTCAGAATTTAGATAATATAAAGAAAACATTGCCTATCATTTTCATAATAATTATACTTTTATACTTTCAGATTACTGTTGAATACATTCACTTGACTAATATTTAATGAAGACTTTGTATGTACCAACTATTGTGCTAGCCTATGGGAGATAATAATATACATTCCAAGCTGGTATGCCAATGACTTGTGAAGGAGACAGGCAAAGAAACAAATAATTATATAAGGTGTGAAAACTTAGGTCTAGACAATGATGAGAGAGTTAGAGCCACTTCATAAAAGCTTACTTCTAATTTGTAAAAAGTTTTTTGAAATAATATTTTTGTGCTTAGACATGCATAGGCTTGCACTGAGCATTTAGAGTACCCTATGCCACCTTAGATGTGACATTATATTCGAAAACCCTTGATACAATGCAAACAGAACATACTATTTCTCTATATATTGATTGAAGAATTTGTTGACTGAAATGTGCTATGGAAACATGAATCTGGGTAAATATTTAATTTAAAAATCACCTTATATTGACTATAAATATAAAAAATAATTAAGATACAACCAAGAAAAAATTGACCACATTCTTACAACCAACCAGAGCCTGCACTAGAATCCAAGTTTCCTCTTTCCTAATCTGTACTGTCATCGTTAACAATTGGAAGCAGTTAGAATATGTGAAAGAAGTAGATAAAATAATAAACTCAAAGAAGTAGGTAATTTGTTGGTTTTTACTATTAGTTACAAATTTCTAGAGTTAACATTACAGAAATAAGATTGTTGATAATCGTGCTGGAGAGTGCACTAAATTTTAATCTATTTCCTTTAATAAGTAGTGTGGTTAAATGGGCAAATACCAAAATATGAGTATCACTAGAAGACAGTACATAAATCGTAAATGCTCATGAAAATTAAGGAAGTTCTTAAACTTATGTTCAAAGTAATAGGTAGTTGAGACCAAGTCAAGCCAAGTCAGTGTTTTAATTATTAATTTATGCAATAGTAACTAACTAGGTGTTTACTATTCACTAAAAAAATTATGACAGAGTTTGCCTTGCTAAGCAAGTTTGAATTCATTGATACTATGGGAATGTTCTGTAGACATAGTGATATTACACAATGCACTGAACATCTATTTTGGTAGTCTCCTAGTTATTATTGCTCAGTTGTGTTTCAAAAATTTGTTGATTGTTCATTTGTTTGGCTCTCCAGCTGAAGCAATGTTATGCCTCAGGCCTACTTCTCAGGGCCTATTGAACTTGAAGTTAATCTGGAATAAAACATTGTATATGAAACTTAACCATCAAGTAAATCAACAGTATTTATCTGGGCAAAGGCTTTCAGAGTTGTAAGTGGAGATGCCAGTTCCATAGCTGACACCCCCACCACAGTGGGAGCAATGAACTCCAACCCATATCTGACAGCTCTACAGCTTAGAGCAGGACCATCAAAGGCCAAGGGCTGGGTATAGGGGACAGTGAGGCAGGGAGGAAACAGGCCAAGTGGGAGATAAATATCGTCCCAGGATGGCAAGTGATTTGAGGGCTGAGACAATATTGTATTTTACTTTGAATAGATGTTTCAAGACTTAGGATTTGGAAAAGGTAGGTATTTTAAAATGGCTGCTGTGATTTGTCTAGTATGGCTAAAGTCATTAATATACAGTTCATCTCAGGAGTAAATTGATAGCTTGGACTGCATCCATGGACTAAAAGAAAATTAGGTGTTCCATTTTCAGAAAGCTTTGGAACTTGAAAATAAAATCAACATTCTCTGAAACATAATGAATAGGCCGTAAATATTAACTATGATTATTACTTCTACTGATTGAATTCCTGCCATGGCCCTCTGAAAAATGCCTCTCTACTCCACCTATCCTAGCAATTTTAAATTGTCCCCATAACTTACCAGCATTTTCTTATATAAATATTCCCAGTTAAATAAAATTTTCTTTTAGATCAATATATATTTATTGTGCATCTCCTTGGTAAAAGATGGTGCCTGCAAAGCAGGAATGTTCATTCAGCCAGTGAAGCTCAAAACTACTGGTTCAGGTATGTTTTACCACAAGTAAAAAAAAAAATCCACAATTAATAGTACCTTAAATTAATAGCTTTATTTATTTCTCACATAATCAGAAGTTAGAAGCAGAAAGAACAGTTTGGTGCAGTAGTCATTTTTAGTGGGTTGAAGAATATAATCCATGTAATTTTTATTCTTTTTTTCCCTATTGAGCTCATCTTTATTTAAATTTTTCACATTTTGTTCATGTATTTTTTAATTATTCTGATTTTTTTAAATAGTGCATTAAAATATTAATCTTGATTACTAATTTTCTTTTTGGTATCCTCTTAAATATTTTTTAAAGATTTATTTTTTATTGTTTGAGAGAAGGTGAGAGAGAGAGAGAGAGAGAGAGAGAGAAGCAGGGAGGGCCCAGAGCAGTCTCCATAGTTGTACATTATTAGTTGTGACATAGTTTCATTCCACACAGGTGAATGTGGGGCCACATGGGAAGGAACCGAACTGGGAGACTCCCACATAAGAGGTGAGAACATTCTCTGCCAAGCCATCCTGACGGTTACAGTTGCACTGCAGGTCAGCATATGGGTTTGCGTGGGCCAGAACCAGGACTTGATCCCCAGACTTTGCGATTGCAAGGAAAGCCCCCAACCACTGAGCTATCCCGGCATCCCCAAGTATCCTCTTTTATTCCTGAAAAATGGGCCTAACTTGCCTTACCCAACTCCTGGACCTACCTATTTCAATTACTATAACAATCTTTGTAAAACATATACATTCATTACTTTTAAAACCTATTAGATTAATTTGGAATTAATCTATTAGATTAATTTGGAATGTTCTGAAGCCTCAGAACAAGAGACGATATTTTAGAAACAAAATCAAAATGGAGTTTGTGCTTTCAACTATTGGAAATGAGAGTAGAAGGGCCCAACATTCTTTAAGTTATGTATTGGTATGCCACAAAATGTAGCTGTGTATATGGTTTCACAGGGGACCATATACTAAAGCATGATTTTGGGCCCTGGCTTCACCCTTTAGAAGCTGTGAACCAATGAGTAAGTCCCACATCTTCTATTGGCTTGAGCTCCTTCACCCCTTAAATGAAGGTAAAATCTTCCTTGCTTATCCATCAGAGTTGCAATAGATCTAATGAGAGCAAGAGCGTGAAAAGGCTTTTTAAACTGTAAAGGTATGAAAGAGCTTTGTAAACTGTAAAGCACCCCTTCAGGAGGTGACAGTGTAAAAGCAAACAACTGAAGAATCAGAGTCATAGATTGAGGGCCACAATCCAGGCCAGCCCTCAGATTCTGACTTTGGGGAAAGTGAGGACAGAGTTCACACCAATCTTCTATTTCAGACAGATAAACACCAGCAGAGATGGAGCAGGACATAGGCCTTTTAAGCTTGATCCAGGTCTTGGGCTCTTTTCTTACTCTAATTATGACTTCAAAGACACCAGGTTCACGGCAGAATCAGGACAGGTCCTTCTAGAAAAGGAGAGACAGTCATGCCTTTAGTGAGAGAGCAAAGTACTAAATGCACAGGGAGAGAGGAAAGAGATGGGAGACAGATGATCTGTTTCTGAGGTGTGGATCATTTCGACTGGTACTAGCAGAACAGGCATTTCCAGGTTCCCACTGTGAGGTGTGGCCATACAGACAAACCAACGAGTTAGACTGACCAGGTTTTTCAACCTGGTTGGTTTTGCCTGTGGTACATAGACAGTAGTCTAACAAAGAGGCAAAGATAAAAAAGGAAAATCATGATGTCAGAATTAGTCATTTATGTTTACAAATAAACTATCTCTGAAAATTACATTAAAATATTATGGCTTTTATAATAATAATATATCTTAGAAATTAAAGAATGCCTGGAAAAGGATCTGTGGGGCTGAGGTTATTACTTCTCTAAATTTCTTCTTTCTCATGAAATTAGAAATCTTGTTACGCTCCACCCTGTTCCTCATTGCTCTATACTTGACTCATCAACCTAATTATTAGCTTTTACACAGTAAAACGTGCTCTCTAATGGTATAACAAGTAAAAAAGTTTTTTTTATTGACATTAGTCTTAAATTAAAAAAAATTATGGAAGATAAGAGTATGAGAACCAAAATTTGTTTTAATGATTACATCTCATAAACATAAATAAATGGTTCAAAAATCAAAGTTATTGTAAATGACATCATGTTGTTATTGACATCAATGATTTCCAAGAGAACAGAATTATCTGCATCTTCTCTAAGTCATTCCTAAAATCTTCTTGTTCCTTGAAAGTATAATATACCAAAAAGCACTCAAACTGTTTTTCTGGTAGGCGTTAACATTTAGCTTGTTTAAGCTGGACTCCACCCAAAGGACCAATTAAATTCTAGGGACCTGTTTGAAGGAATTATGCTAAGCCTCCAGCAAAATTACTGCATGTCAAATGTCAACGTCAAAATTTCTAAATCCTGGCTACTCCTCATAAAAATATTAGGAATCCTACGTGAATTGTTATGTCACAGATGAATAGCTACTACTCTTCATTTGTGAAAGGGTGGGTGTACCCTACTTGAAGAGAACTGTTAGGATCTATACTCTTGTCATAAATGGCTCGTATTCACTCCAAAATTTCAAAAGAGAGATGTATATGTCTTTTGCAGTCATAAGATGGGAAATTTAAAGGTAATAATATTTCTGGAAATACACTCACACAACACTATTTTAATAGTAATGTTTTCTGCGGTGGGTTCACATGATTGCTATAGTCCTATGTAAAACGTGGATAGAGGATTCCTCAGTGAAATGGACAATCTTTTTTTCCTCCTCAGAGCTTGGGAATCTAATATAAGAAAATCATCACTCTGTGGAAGGAATTTGTAAGACATAATACAATGTTGTTGGTGGTAGTAATCTTTGGGTGAGAAAGAGAGGAGGAAAGGAAGATCAAACAAACTAGGTACAATTGAAAGATAATCTTGGTTACCCAGTCCAATGCTGGGTTTAAATTTTGTTTAAAAGAATTGTTTAGCATCTTCATTCACATGAGACAAGAAGTATAAAATGTTATCCCTTGGGAGGAATATGAAAACATATCTCTTAGGACCTCCATTCTGTCCTTCCACCTCCTTCTTTCCCATACCCTGAGCTTAACATTCTAACTCCACGTACCTGCTTGCGTATCTAAAGGGAACATTGGCCCAGTTAACAGAAAAACAAGCTGAGTTGGAAAGGGGAAATATGTTAGAGCATTGATTGTCAAACTTTAGAATGTATAAAAATGACTTGGAGAGAGTACTGAACACAAATGTTGAGCTCAGTGTTAGTCTGGGTGGGACCCATGAATTTGCATTTTTGATGAGGTTCCAGGTGATGCTGATGGTTTTGGTCAGTGAATTACACTTTAAGTTGTAGGTGGCTAGAGAGTCACTCCCAAGAATGGGGGACTTTACTGTGTAACTTACACAGACTTGGCCATTTTTACTATAATTTTCCCTTACCATCATTTCACATTTACCTTTCAAATCTTTTAGGGGAAACCACTTCTAATGTAGAGGATCAGGTCTCTAGTCAGGAGGGTAGTGTTGCTACTGAGGATGTTAATCAAAAGGAGAAAAAAAGGTCAATAGGCTAGATCAAGGCTGATCAGGTATCTGGTGTAACAGTGTTCGAGGAAAGCTGAGTTAATTATTACAGTTTAGTGCCATGTAGTACAAGTCCCTCTAATTAACTCTTTAAAACTATATTGTGGGATGCTGGGATGGCTCAGTGGGTTAACCACTTGCCTTGCAGCCCTGGGGTCTGAGGATCGAATCCCGGTCCTGGCCCCGGCCCTGGCCCAGGCCTGTGCTGGCCCATACAGTGAACTTGGGTGTGCTTCCCATGTGGGTGGCCTCAGTTAGGCCCCCAAATCTTGGTGGCCTGCCTCTCATCCCTGTGTAACCCCCTGTCCACCTGTGTGGAATGAAACTATGTTGAAAACTGATGATGTACAACTGTGGAGACTGCTCTGGGCCCTCCCCTCCTTCTCTCTTGTCTGTCTGTCTGTCTGTCTCTGTCAGAAACAATAAATATAAAACCTTTAAAAATATTGATATATATAGGTCTCTCTCTGCTCATTTACCATGTTATCTTGTAAATCATATTATTCAGAGTTTTCATTATACCTTTTTCCTAAACAAGATATAATTGTAGTGGCAATTCCTATACATTTTAACCCAAATTTATTTGAATGATTTTACATCTCTACAAATGGCTGTTTTTCTACTATTGCTAAATATTTTGTTAGTAATTTCTGACTTTTTGAATTATAATCAGAGAATGTGGTCTGAGCAACCTCTCTGAACTGGAACTTTCTGTAAAATGACCATGATGTTTCAAACTGCTGTATTTTCTCTAGTGTATAAAATTAAATATTAATTCAATTGATTGTAATTATATTATTCAAAAATTTAAATCCTTATTTATCATTTTATTACCTCTTGACTCTGTTTAGTGTCTGTAGTCATTGAATCCTATTTTATTCAATTCTCTGTCCCCGGGGCTGCGAAGTGAGCACTTAACCCACTGAGCCATCCTGGCTCCCCCAGCTTTCAATTTTAAAAAACCTACTTTCCCCAGTTCACTCAAGTTTTTAACTTCCAGTAGGAGAAATACTTAATTCATCCTTTTGTTAAGAAGAAAAACTTTGTATTTAGCACACTCTCATCCCCTCAAAACCCTTATACCATCACTCACTGATTTTCAGTATATTTATTACTATAATCTTAGATTTTAGATTCCATGTGTTGTTAAGCTCCTCCTCTGGGGATTATTTTTCCCATTATTAATTTTTTTTTGCCTTTAACAGAGTTTATTGACCACCTTGGTTTTTGTATACCGTGAGTACCACATTCTTCAGTTTATTTATTTTTTTAATGTTTATTTTATTGTTTTTGAGAGAGATAGATAGAGACAGAGACAGAGAGAGAGATGAAGAGAAGGGAAAGGACCCAGAGCAGTCTCCATAGGTATATGTCATCAATTTTAGACATGGTTTCATTTCACATAGGTGGGCCGGGGCCGTGCAGGGTGGGAACTGAGGTGGGGGCCTCCCCTATGGGAGGCACACCCACTCGAGCCAGGGGCCAAACCGGGGGATGAGAACCAGATTGGGGGCCTCCTGCATGGGAAGCACACCCCAGTTTAGCATATAGGTCTGCACAGGTCGGGGCCAGAATTCAATCCTTGGTCCTCAGGGCTTCAAAGTGAGTGCTTAAGCCACTGAGCCTTCCCGGTTTCCCCCAGTTTCTTATTTTAATTCATATCACAGTACACTGAAATATATCTCTGAATATTTTTTTTCCAATAAGTCTATAGGTGTTGGTAGACTTTTTTTTAGCTTCTATATACTTGTATCTGAAATTATCTTTGTTGTCCTCACCACACTGAGATAACAAATTGATTATCAAATTCTTGGGTCACACTTTTTCCTCTCAACACTCTGGATACTATTTCATTGTCATTTGTATCTCATTTTTACAGAAAAGAAACCCAAGAATAAATTCCACCAGATTACAGCAAGGAGTTTGTCACTTAATAAACATTTGTTTTATTTGAAAAGTCCTTTAAGCATGATGACTTGCAGTTTTAATTCAGAAACTTTTTTTTTAAATTATGTCTTTGGCTTCATCTCTTTTCTCTTTTTCTGAGATTTTAAATAAAGAGATTAAATTTGTAAGATCTGTTCTTTATGTCTTTTGTAACTTTTTTCATCATTTTTATCTCTTTTTGTCCTTTGTTGTGTTACATATAGAATGAAATTCCACCTTCATTGTCTCCACTGTGATTTAAAATTTGTGTCAAACTTTTGTTTGTAAATAAATGGATCCATTTTAAGTGTGTAGTTTGATAAAGTTTAACACTGTATTCACTCATGCACTTACAGCACAATCGAGATATAAAACATTTTCATCACCTCAATGGGTTCCTCTGAGCCTCTCACCACCCCACACTGGGCCCAAATGATCACTGATTTGTTTTTTTTCCTAGAGTTTCAGATAAACAAAATCATATATGCTATACTCATTTGTGTCTACCTTCTTTTGGATATCACGTTATAGACTTAGGGATTTATCCTTCTTGTGTATCAATAGTATTTTTTTTTTCTATTGCGAGTAGCATTCCACTAAATGAATGCATAACAATTTATCTATTTACCTGTTGATAGACATTTGGATTGTCTCTAGGTTTTTACTATTGCAAGTAAAATGACCATCCATGTACAAGTGTTTGTGTGAACATATATTTTCATTTTTCTTGGCTAAATACCTAAGAGCAGAATTGCTAGGTTGCATGGTTATTGCATGCTTAATTTTTAAGAAACTACTAAGCTGTTTTCCACAGTGATTATAACATTTTACCTCCCCACCGGAAAAGTCTGAGAATTGCAGTTATTCTACATCTTCAAAAAGACTTAGTATTATCAGTGTTTTTTATATGAGTTTTTATTGTTAATTTTAGCCATTCTAATGTAGTAGTATCTCATATTGGTTTTAATTTGTATTTCCCTATCCTAACAATGTTGTACATCTTTCATCTGTTTCTTCTGTAAAGTGTACAAATCTTTTGTCTATTTTTACATTGGTTTGTTTACTTTCTTATTAATGACTTATAAGTATATTTTTATATTCCAGATACAAGTTTTTTTAATCAGATATGTATGTTATAAATATTGTCTTCATCTGTGACTTTTGAAGAGCAGAAGTTTTTGATTTTGATAAAGTTCAATTTACTGATATTTTCTTCTATGGTTAATGCTTTTAGTGTCCTGGAAATCTTTTCACAGCCAAAGGTCACACATATTTTCTCCTGCATTTTCTTTTTAAAGTTTTATATTTTATGTTTGGGCGTATAACTTATTATTGTTAAAAAAGATTTATTTTATTGTTTTTGACAGAGAGACAGAGACAAAGAGAGACAGAGAGAAGGAGGAAGAGCCAGAGCAGTGTCCATAGTTGTATGTCATTCGTTTTTAACATAGTTTCATTCCACCCAGGTGGATGGGGGGGCCAAGCAGGGTGGGAATCAGGCCGGGGGTCACCGGTATGGCTGAACTAGGGCCACACTCCAGTTCAGCATATGGGTCTGCATGGACTGAAGCTGAGATTTGATCCTCAGACCCTAGGGCTGTGAGGTGAATGCTCAACCAGCTGAGCCATCCCTGGGTTTATAACTTATTTACAATTAAGTTTAGGTAGCATGTGAGGTAAGAATAATTGTTCATTTCTTTCCCCAAAATAAACATTTTAATTGTTCCAGTAGCATTTGTTAAAAAGATGTTTTATTCTCCATTTAATTACCTTGGCTTCTATGATACAAATTAATTGAACATATACATGTGAACTAATTAATAGATTCTTTCTCTTCTAATGATCTAAATGATTATCTTTTCACCAACACTACATTTTTCTCTAAAGATTTATTTTTATTGTTTTTTGACAAAGAGAGAGACAGAGAGAAGGGCAAGGGCCCAGAGCAGTCTCCATAGTTGACAGCATTAGTTTTCCATATACTTTCACTCCACAGTTGGGCACGGGGTTATGCAGGGCAAGAACTGGACCAGGAGCCTCCCACATAGGCCTCGGCGAGAACTGAACTAGAGGGCACACCCTAGTTCAGCATATGGGTTTGCATGGGCCGGGGCTGGGATTTAATCCTCGGGTTCCGGTGCTGCAAAGCGAGCACTTAACCCACTGAGCCATTCCAGATTCCCCAACACCACATTTTTAATTACTGTATTTTTATACAGTAATACATCTTGAGATCAGGTAACAAAAAGCTCTAACTTTGCTCCTTTTCAAAATTCTTTTGGCTATTCTATGTCCTTTGATTTTCTCCATATATATTTTAGAATTATCTTGTTAGTTACTACAAAGGTTTTGATTGGGATTGTGTTGAATCTATAGATCAAATTCAGGAGAATGCCAATTGAAATTTTAACAATATTGAATTACATGATCCGCAAGACGTTCTGTATCTCTCTGTACAAATCATTAAGTGGTTTTTGATTCTCTCTTTTTTAAGCATGTAGTCTTTTCTTTTTTTTTAAGATTTATTTTATTGTTTGAAGAAAGGTAGAGAGAGAGAAGAGGGGAGGGCCCAGAGCAGTCTTCATAGTTGTACATCATTAGCTGTGACATGGTTTCATTCCACACAGGTGGATGTGGGGCCACAGAGGGCGGAAACCGAACTGGGGGCCTCCTGCATGGGAGATGAGAACCTTAACTGCAGTGCCATCCCAGAAGTTACCAGTTGCATCGCAGTTCAGCATCTGGGGTTTGTTCAGGCTGGGGTCAGGAATCAAACCCTGGACCTTGAGATTGCAAGGCAAGCATTCAATTGGCTGAGCTATGCAACCATCCCTGGGTTTTTGATTTTTTGAAGGACCAAACTTTTCTGATTTCATATTGTGTGTGTGTGTGTGTGTGTGTGTGACTGCTCACCCTAATTTTATATGTATGATTTTGTTTCAGAATAAAAAATTTTAAAAATTACCTTTTTTTCTTAGAGTAAATCTATTTAAAAGAAAGACATTTCAACTTTATCCAAAGCCTTTTTCTTCCTCAATAAATCTAGTGTTTTTTCTGTTTTCTCATTCAAAACAAAGCCCCACTAAACTGACTTTCTACTGGTGCTAGTTAGCCCCATGGTTTGAAAGAGGAAAGGGTTTTTTTTGTTTGTTCGTTTTTCCTTAGTGTTAGATTTTTGTTTGTTGTGTTCATTTTCTCCAGGAGAAAGCCCAGCACACCAAATTTCTGTTCTTTACACTGCCTGCCCTTATTCCCTTGAGTCTCATGCAAAACTATTTATAAATGAAATAACATGATATTTAGAGTGCTAGCTTTGCAATAATCCAATCTGTGTGTGGGAAAGTGGGTGGGGGTGTAGACAAACAAAATTGATGATGAGTTGATGGTTCAAGATAGGTGCTGGGTACATGGGGTTCATTATAATAATACTTCTCTTACTACTTTGCAAATGTTTAAAACTTTCCATAATTAAAAATTTAAAAGGAATCAGCTTGTGTTGAAAAAACAAAAACCAAGTTAAATCTTTGTTTTCCTTCTATTAATATTATTGAGATTAGTTCACATTCACATGATAAAGGTGTGTATATGTGAAGTGAATCCTTTTCTACAGGTGCTATCACCCGCAACCCAGACATCAGGACTTTGGATTATTGTCATGCTGCTCTTTCCAAAGTATACCTGAAAGAAGTGAATTCTGATCCTACTTAACTTCCCAGACGATTTGATACCACTAACCACACACATTCTTTTTCCTTTCCTGCCATGTTGGAAAACAGTTGGTTCTCCTTCAGCCTCTCTGACTCCCTCTGTTTTCTCTAATTGTAGTTTTTAGTTTAGTCCTTGGTCTCTTTCTGTTGCTCTACACATCATTAATTGTGATCTTCCCAGTTCCGTGATTTCAACTATCATTGTACTAATTCACTTGGCCTTGGAATATACTTTGATTTATTAGATTTGCAGAGCATTAATATGTTCGTTTATTTTCCAAACTATTAAACAGCTTCCACTATGGGACCAGATACTAGGTTGAATACAAAAGATAAAGAACTGAATAAGACATACTCTTTTTCTTAAACATTTCACAATAATGAACTAAAGTTACCTTAATTTGTTTCTCAAGCTCCTAAGGCCTAGATAGATGAAATTGCCAACTGGGTGGTTTGTTAGCTCTTCAAAACTTGCACATCAAAAAACAGTTCAACTTAGCTATCTTCTTCACCACACAAATGGTTTTTCTCATTGTTTCTGTTGGTGGCCTCAGCACTCCAGCACTACATTATTTTCCTTCTTTTCTCCACCTTCCAAGTCTCAATTTGGACCTCTTTCCTATGCATACCTTATGCTCTATCCTGAACTCCAACCCTCACCCCCCACCCCCGCAACCTCTTTCCAGCCATGAAATATCAAAAGGTTTTACTCTTAAGAAATGCTTCCTGACATTTATTCTGGTAAAAGTTAGGATGTACGTTGTAACAATACTAATTTTCATTTGGCGACTTCTATTCTTACCTTACACGCACTTTCTTAATGAACCTTCTATATGGCTGAGGAGGATGTGTAATCATTTCACTTTATATGTGCCACTTCCCTAAGATTATACTATAGGTAATTAATTTTCAGGGCAAGAAAAATAGTTTGCCCTCGATCCTTTTCATTGCTTGATGATTGTGAGGTACATTTTTTTTCAGCTTCTCTTAGTAGAATTCCCGATTGATATTCCTTGAGATGTTAATTGCTGCTAAATAATAATAATAATAATAATAATAATAATAATAATTCTATAAAGACATGGATTTGGGAAATGATAGAAAATTTAAATAGTTTCTTTTCTACTAGTATTCTCTGACTATTTATTTATTTATTTATTTATTTATTTATTGTTAAATTTAATGGGGTGACATTGGTTGGTAACAATTGATAGTTTCCTGATGTACAAGTCCACATCACATCACCCATGCATCGCATTATGTGCCCACCTCCCAGAAACAGTTCCCCCTCCACCACCATATATCCGGTGCCCACTCCCACCTCCCCCCCAACTCTCCCTTTCCCCTCTCCCCACTCTCCAGGTAACCACCAAACTATTGAGTGTGTCCATAATGCTGGTGCCCTCTCCCACCTCCCCTCCCTCTCTCTTTCCCCCCTCCTCCCCCTCCCTCCGGCAATCACCAAGCTATTGAGTGCATCCATAGGTCTCTGTGTCTTTGTTACTTTCAGTTTTATATTCCACCTATAAGTGAGGTCATATGTTTCCGGATTCTTTCAGTCTGACTTATTTCGCATAATAAGATGGTCTCTAGGTCCATCCATGTTGTCACAAATGACTGTATTTCATCATTTCTTATCGCTGAGTAGTATTCCATTGTGTAAATGTACCACATCTTCTTGATCCAGTCGTCTATCGAAGGGCATTTTGGTTGTTTCCATGTTCTGGCCTCTGTGAACAGTGCTGTGATGAACATGCAGGTACACACATCTTTAAAGATTAAGGTTTTCAGGTTTTTGGGGTAGATGCGCAGTAGAGGGATGGCTGGGTCATATGGTAATTCCATTCCTGATTTTTTGAGGAATCTCCATACAGCCTTCCATAGTGGTTGTACCAGTTTACATTCCCACCAGCAGTGTATGAGGGTTCCTTTTTGTCCACAGCCTCTCACGGAGGGCATTATTATCTCCACATCGTAAATGAGGAAGCTGCAGCTCAGCTAACAATCACACACAGCAAAACTGGGAAAACGCTAACCTCTTGCAATTAG
>PVKE010020020.1:0-27884 GCA_004027555.1 Craseonycteris thonglongyai | reverse complement strand
CTGTTCAAACAACATGTTTCAAGTGGTTATTATGTTAATACAGCAACTATAAAATGGAAATTTAAAAATCAAGGGTTGGGTGCAAAAATTGAAATAAATAGCAGTAAATATTCTTATGCTACTCCTATATGAAACTGCTTTTGCTAACCAGGCATTCCAGGGTTTTGTGCATGTGTTGGGAAGTAAGCATTTACTGATCCAGCTTACACCTGATGTAATTGTTCCCCATCGAGCCTTTCTGAGATCATAAAAATAACAAGATTATTCCACCAAAGACAAATAATACTTTGAAACAATTAGGGAAAGTTAATGAAAGAAATAATTAAATGTATGTTAAATAACAATATATCAAACACATTTGTGTTTGGAATGAATATCATTTCACAAGCAGAGTTCTGACTGATGTCAGCCTGAATCTCTGTTCTGCCAGATTCCCATCCAACTGCCCAAATATGTTTCCCCTGTAGGATTGTAAAATAAAGTATATTCTGGTTCCCACCAGATACAATAGTGTTTCACATCACCATATTTAGACTTGAGCATTCCAATAATACAGCAGGGAAACAATTCTTGTAACACTCCTCATTTTCAGCACATTACGTGTAAGTAATCTCCACGGTGACCATTTATGTTTGCTTGGTTACTCCTCCCAAACTTGTTAATAGCATTTTGAAAAATCCCATTTTAACTCATCTATTTTTTAAAATAAAAGAGAACATATGTGTTTTGGAGAGAGTATTCTACAAATTCTACATGAGGATGAGATGACTTCTGGCCATCAATCTTTCCAGAAGTGGAGAATATTATTTAAAGCTTAAGACAACATGTACGTGTATAGTGAAAATGAAAGCTCTTCATTGTTCCAAATACTTTATGCTAAGATAGTTTCACCTCTCCTGTTTTATTCTACTTTAAGTCTGTCATTTTAAGCTAAAGCCAAAAAATAAAAATAAAAAAAATCTCCTGTAAACACATTGTTTCTAGAAATAATTTTAAATGTTTTATCAGATAAGCCCCTCCTTATGAAAAAATTTTCTTCTTTGAGATGTTTCAATATTTCTTGACACAATGAATGAAAAATATTACAGACACTTATTTAAGGGGGAGATATATATTTATAACAAATCTCTAATTTCACAAAAATCACATATGACCTCATATTTCTTTTCACAGTGATTCACTTATATAATACAAGGCAGTTAATACTATTTCTAGAGGAAAGTAAATTGCTAGATGTTTACACTATAGATGTAAGTGCATTGGAATTATATGCAGAACTCTCTACTTGGTTCTGAATTCTGCTTGTTTAGTAAAGCAGCTTAGGTTGGCCCTGGCCCTCTGGGCAGCCCTGTCCCATGGAATGAGCTTATGGTTAAAGAAAACTCCAAAGTCTCTTTGACCTCTGCTTTGTACTAGCTGCAAAATATTTGTGGTTATCCCCACTTTTATTTAGATACATTGTTAGATCGCATTTCTTGCAGTTGAGTAACTTATGAATTAGAAGTGAGGTGATATGTCTTAATTAGAGGCCAGAGCCTCTAATTACTGTTGTGACACCTTCCAGAGCAATTTTGTGTGTTTTTTTCTACATTGGCAATTGGCAAGATTCAAGATGGTGACTACACTCTCAGTGTGAGTTCTAGAGTAAGAGACACGGAGGTAAGCAAGAGCTAATAAGGGGTGACCATGAGGCTTGAATGAAAAATGAACATTTGTTATGATACACCACCAAGATTTTTAGATTGTTTGGTACTGCTGCATCACCCAGCCCATCCAGGCTAACGCCACAACAAAATTTCAAGAGAAAAATAAATCATATTGTAAAGTAGGATATATACATGGCTATTACTGTAATAATTTAAATAATTTTCTTGACTCACTAACCTTGGCCCCCCAGTAGGATGTAAGGCATCTTTGTGCAATTTAGAATCAGTCCCAACACCAAGAGATGTCCTAAAAATCAGAGCGTCACCTGGGTTTCAGTACTACTAGCCTTCTTGGCTTGACACCTTGTGAAACGATTCATTTAATTTAAGCCAGGCACTAGCATACTTCATTCTAATTGCTTTTTAATTATTTTTTTCATGTGAGGTAAGGATTACCCATGCTCATCATCTTCTTTCTGCTGTCTTTGGAACCACCAAAGTCTTTCTCTGGAAGAATTTATTCAGCACCTCTTTGTTTGCAAAGACTCACAAAATGATGATAATTATAATTATACTCAACTGTCGATGTTGATGTGAGCACCATTGAGATAATCTATGCAAATACCGCTTTGTTAACTACAAAATTCTCCACAGGATGAGTCATTAATATCTCTTCTAATTACTACAAGTTTTTCAGGCAGACAGGTAAATAATTGTACCATTTTACAGGTGTGGAAGTTGTGGCTCTCAGGGGTATAGTGACTTGCCCCAAACACTCAAGGTGTCATAATTGAATCATGTCTTTAGATTGCATGTCAAGTTTGTTTTCTAGTTTTTACCACATGGGCTCAAGAAAAGCTGGTGTCTTCCCAACACTCTAGCAAAGAAGCGAGCCTGTCTAGGAGTTGTGGATGGCATACTCCTTTAGGCTTTCTATGTGTTCAGTATCCTTTGCAATATTGAAGACATCATCCTTGTTGACTTATTTCTTATTTTTCTCAGTGGAGAAATTTGCAGGCAATGCTCTCCTCTAGAGAAATGGCTAAACTCCAGAGGGTACATGGTGTGTTAACAGATAAGAAACCATTGCACAACGAGAGGAGAGCTCTACAGTGTATTTGCTTGTTTCTCTAGACCCAAGTGTGAACTTGGTAACAGAATGGGGATGCTTAGACTGAGGACCCAGCACTTCTTTTTACCCCACACATCGCATCTTCATTTCAGAATCTGACTCTCTCTCACAAAGTACAAATTATTTATGTATATATAAGCTTGCTCTAAGCTAAATCAATTTAAATAAATATTTTATGAGTTTGCTTTACTGTGTGCTGTGTTGTTATTTCTTTGTAATGATGGTGAGAATCAATTGGTCATCTAAGCACAAATGCAGGGCGGTTGAGTGGCATCATGTTAGAATGAGTGGCGGTTGAGGTGAGGGAGCACATCTCTCACGGGATATTTGAACCAAAATTAAAAACCAAGGTGTAGCACACAGTGCAAATCAGAACACTGTTATTCACAGAATGTGTGGAGGGTGTGTAGTCGAAGAACTTGGATGCTAGAAAGACAAATACGTTTGATTCTTGTTATTTGTGGTAGTTATGGTCTATAAGGTCTTTGAGAACACTGAATTAGTAAATATTGAACAATGCATTCATCTTAGGGAAAGCAGGGTTTGGTTCCTGAGAGCTTCTAGTCAAATAATCAATATGTGGCTTTTTTATGTAGGTGCGTTCTATGTTAACAAAATGTGTGTATGCATTGGGGATGGGGGGCTGTCCAGAAAAATATCCATCCATAAATGTCTTTATTTTTTCATGCTACATGGCTGCATACTTTCTGGTCAGCCAGCCCCTCTGCCCCCTGCCTCCACACACACAGAGGGTGCCAAAAAATGTATACAAATTTTAAGAAAAAAGAAAAAAACTTATTAAAATTATAATACTCAATATATACCAATAACAAAAGATGAATACAGGTCATATTTGACTTCTGCAATTACAAGAGGTACTCAAAGTGTTTACCATCAGCATTCAGACACTTCTGATTACAGTGAACTACTGCTTCAGCAACATTGACCAAAGTGTCCACATGTATCGCACATGCTGTTTCAATTTACCATGTGTCTTAAATTTATCATGAATGTGTGCAATTGTTAGGTATGTTGGAGGTTCTGTTGCATACTCATGCCTCCATTGTTCTTGTACTTCCACAATATTTTGGAATTTCAAATACCACTGCAAAATGGTCTTTGGCTCCTTGAACGACAATGATACTTCAGCCATTTACTTTGATTGGCCTGTATGTTACATGGTGGTGCTAGCATTCATTTGATAAATGCCATCCTTTGATCAAACTTCATACTACACATTGCTACCATAATTCAATTCAGCTTTGAAAAGGAATATATAAATAACATTTCTTAAACTGTGTATACATTTTTGGCACCCCGGGTATATATTTAACATTAGACTGATGGCCAACAACTAACTCATACCTAAATAAAACTTATCTAACATGCACTTCCTCCTTACACTTAGGAACACCAGACTGCATTTTAGCCCTAAACTTTGGGGACATCTTACAGAGCAACCTTACCAAAAAACAGCACAAAATATGAAAAAAACAAAAAACAAATAGAAACAACCCAACCAACCAACCAAACAAAAAACGTGTCACAAGTAGACTGCAAAAAGGAGCCTTGTTTATAGTAGGAGAGCTGAAACAAGAGGCGGAGTGTTGCCTTGTCTGACTGCAGTTGGGAGCATGCGTACTGGGTGACTCAAATTATTTGCTGCTCTGCACATGCCTGCAAATGACTGAAACGCTCTGCAAGTCATGATTTGGGGGTTACAAATGAACTTTAGTAAGTAAGTAATTTCACAAATATGAAATTTGTGAATCGCATGGAACTACTATATCAGCGTTTGAATCCTGGCTCTGCTACTTCTTAGGTAGGTCAATTTGCTCAAGATTTCTGAACCTTAGTTTCCTTAGGTATAATTAGTGATGACACTAATTGTTTTTTAGAGTAATGGAAAATTACAGGATAACGGGTGTAAAGCATACAAGTATATAGTAGAAGTTTAATACAGTAAACTCTCCATTAACTGGCATGCATGAGGATTGGTAGATGTCAGATAAATGCAGTATTATATCTTTGATTTTTTTCACTGGTTGCTTGAGAGTGCTGGTTGCTGAGTTCTGGTTGACTGAGAATCTACTGGAATAAATGATAGCTACATTATTTTTTGTCATGGAGCTAAATAGAGATGAGAAAAAAAAATCTTGGAAGAATAGGAAAAGGATAGGTGGTACCAGGAAAACCTGGTTTTAAATACAAGTTCTCTCACTTAGTATTTGTAGGACCTTGGGTATGCTATCTTTTGTGAGATAATTTGCTGCTCTGCAAAACAAGCATAATAATATCAAAGTCTCAATAATGTTTATGTATGAGAGTGTATAGATTAAATTGGAAAAGTGAACATCCTGACATATAAGGACCTCAAGAAATATCAGTCAGTTGCATTTTCCACATATTATCTCATCAAGTGAAATTTTTAACCAATGGACGTAGGTACTTATAATTTTAAAATAAAAGAGAATATCCTTTCAGCTTGTCTAATAGTTACAATAACATTATGTGAAATAAATAAGCAAAGGCAATCAGGCATTCATAGGAACATACATAAATATACCACCATCTTATTCCCCTTCCATGTAAAAAAAAATAAAAATAAAAAGAAAGTTTACATAATATTGTAGTGATTTTTAAAAATAAGATTTAAGAATTACAAGGCAGGGAATATTGGATGACTCAGTGGGTTAAGTGCTCTCTTTGCAGCCCTGGGGACCAAAGATCAAGTCCTGGCCCAGCCCATGCAGTCCCATATGGTGAACTGGCTCAGCCCTTGGCCCAGCCCCTGGCTCAGCCCCTGGCTCGAGGGGGCATGCCTCCCATGCGGGAGGCCCCTGGCCAGGTTCCCACCGTGTGCGGCCCCAACCCACCTGTGTGGAACTAAACCATGTCGAAAAACTAATGACACACAACTAAGGAGACTGCTCTGGGCCCTCTCCCTTCTCTCTGCCTCTCAGTGTCTCTTTCAAAAACAATAAAATAAATCTAAAGAAAAAAAAAAGAATTACAACACAAAAGAGAAAAAATATGACCATTATTCTGTAAAACTTCTAGTTTTTTTCATTTTAAGAATTTCCTAGTACACTTAATGGCCAGTTGAGCAGTTAGAGAAACTATCTAAAAATCTGATTGAAGATGGCAGTCTCACATGGGTTAACAAAGGGTTCATGACAGTAACTGAGATGGTGAGGTAGTTGAGATCACGCCAATGTCAGACTACAGCTGAGCACAGGTGAAGAATAGATTACTGGTAAACTAATTTTAAAATGAACTAGGCCATACAGCAAGACAAGAAAGAGATGATATGAAGGACGATTAGAAAATGTCCTATTTAAAACTTTTCTCTATTAGATCTTTAAGTTCATATTCTAATTATGTAATATCTATAGAATACACAGACACAGGCATAGGTAAAACATTAATCTGGAATATTCCTGACTTTCCAGTAGGTGTTCTGGAAGAGTCTGACCAAAGGGCTGCACTCTCAATATTGAGGATCATTCTAATTTTGTGGCAATGGTAAGGGAAGGAATAGTAAAGAAAGAGCCCAGTTGGGCTGTCTGAAAAGTTAATCTGACTTCAAGTGGTGGCCAGCCTTTTCATCTCCTAATGGGTCTTTAGCAACCACAGATGAAGGTAAGAAAACCGTTCATTAGGTTTACTTCTTGGATCTCTGCTTCATCCAGGGCATACTCTAGAACTTTGCCTTCTACACTTCCAAGTTAGAGATCTGGGCTTGTCTGTACATCACCAAACTCCTATAATATGTATTGGCAATCTTTTATCACTCAATTTATTTTGAAAGGAGCATTGATCTGAAATGTGAATGAGGCTAAAGTTTATACAGACAAGACTAATCTACAATTGATGGACAACTGTTCATCAATCTTCATGTGCATGATTGAGAATTAATGGCCTCATTTTACTTGTAACAAAACCCCACATATAATGAGATTAAATAACTAGAAATGGGCAGAAAAGCAAGATTAAGAAATCAAACAAACTGTGTAGCACTAGATAAAGACAATATGTGGCCAAGAACTAGAAAGCTCTTGACTTCTGATTCAGATGGCTTCTGAGTGAATAGATTGTCCTGTTAATTCTCAATAAAAATTGATGATATTCAATGGCTATTTAAATAATGCAAATGAACTAGTTTTTAATCACACTATTGACTATTACCCAATTAGTGCCTTAACTTGTGCTTGAAAACTTCATTTTAAAGCTTTGTTCTTGTTAACCACAATATCTTAAGTATAATTTGTTAGTCTCTGTCAAAAAAATAAAACTTTCATTTTTTTTCCCCCAGAAAAATAAACTGAGAATTTAACAATCTGGTTTGCAGAAACTTTAAGCAAATGGAAACAGGAGTTCAGAGTAGAACATATGGGATTCAAACGTGGTCCTGTCATATAAAATTAGTTTAAAAGTAAAATTGAAATGTGATGATTCTTCTGTATGTACATGTGAGTATGCTAACCATTAATCTCAGGTAATGCCTTTTGCATTTCAGGTCTAACCACTGTTAAGTGATTTCTGATTTTAATGTCAGTTTCCATGAAAAAATAACTTGGCTTGGAGACATGTTTTATTCCCTCATGGTTTCAAAAGGCAACTCTTGGTGATTTTAGTGCAATTTTAATAGTTTTATTGGCTTACGAGTTCCTTTACAAGACCAACATATTGCTTATTTCAAAATTATTGCTTTACTTCCAGTAATATATTCAGGAATTAATCCTTGCTTAAAATCAAGCACATTTAAGTGGTGAATAGCGTATGATCCCATTCACCAGGTCACCTCACTCAGCTCTTTATGGATATATCATTTTAAAACAAGACATTTCCATGGGGCTCACAGACAGAAACTCCTACAAAATGGTAGTCACCAGATAATACTGTACTTATTTTAAGAAAAATTTTAGGCTATAGTCATCTTGTTCTTGTATGACACAAAGTGGTGAGTCCTAACAAAAACACTCATAAATATGCCTATAAGAGTCTGTTTATGGGCTGAATTGTATCCCTTCCCCTCCCTCCCAATTCATTTGTTGAAATCCAAAAACCCCGTGCCTCAGAATGAAAACTTATTTGGAAATATGGTTATTGTAAATGAAATTAGATAAAACTGAGGTCATATTGGATGGAGTATGGAATACCCTTAATCTAATATGACTTGTATCTTTATGAGTAGGAGAGATATAGATATAAACACATGCACAGGATATCAGCTTGTGAAGCCTGGAGTTATGTTGCTATAAGCCAAAGAACTACTAGAAGCTAAGACAGAGGCCTGGCATCGACCCTTCCCTAGTTTCTTCACAAGAAGCATGACCCTGCTGACATCTTATCATGGACATCTAGCCTCCAAAATTCTGATAGAACACATTTCTGTTGTTTACAACGTGGATGGACCTAGGGTGTTATTATGAGTGGAATAAGTCAGACAGAGAAAGACAAATGCAATATAGTTTCACTTATATGTGGAATCTAAGGAAAAAAATAAACGAACAACAATAACAAAAAAACAAACTCAAAAATAGATATTAAGAATATTTTGATGGATTGAAAGATGGATATGGGTTTGGGGACAAGGTAGAAAAAAGGAAGGCATTAGGAAGTACAGATTGGTAGTCACAAAATAGTCATGGGGATGTAAAGTGTAGAAAATATAGTCAATAATATTGTAATAGTTATGAATGGTGTCAGATGGGTACTAGATATATTAGGAGATCAACTTGTAAGTTATATAAATGTCTAACCACTATGTTGTACACTTAAAATTAATATAATATTGTATGTATACTGTAATTAAAATATTTTTAAAAATATTTAAATAATTTACACTGTTTAAGCCTCTCATTTAGTGATAGTTTATTATGGAAAAATTAAAAAATTACTAGAGTCTTTTTGGAAAAAATAGATTAGTTTTGTTTCTCTCCTTTGCTGCCTATACCATTACTAAAGTGTTTTGATCTTCAATGAACAGTGACATAATTTCAAATGTTAAACTAACTCAAAAGAATGCTGATACTGCTGCCTTTATATTTGGTCTATAAATCATATGCCTCTCACTTTTTAGCAAGCAGTACAGAATATAAGAACAAGGTGGACTTTTGAAGATGGAAGGTGATGATCTTCATGTAGTTTGGAAGGAAAAGCAGTTGAAACATAAGAATGTGCTAGTGGGTCTTTGGCCCAATATCCAGAGAAGAGAGGGTGTTCTGAGACTAGGTGATGATTAGTCTTTGTTCCTCAGCTCCAGAATGGTACAAGAAATTCATCTGACGTTCAGTGTGATGGAACATGTTCCTTTCTGTGGCTCTGACTCATCAGTAGTAGACCTAACTGTGCAGAACACTGGCTGGACGTGTTTTCCATTTACATTAGAGATTATATTCTAATATCTAGTGTTTCTGGTAAAAGGCAGTGTTTATGAGATCAGCTAAAGTGAAGTTCATGGGGGTGCTACAGACTGAATGTTTGTGTCCACTCCAAATCCATATGCTGAAATCTTAACCCCCAAGTTATAGAGTTAGAATATGGGTTCTTTGGGCAGTAGTTAGGTCATGAGGGTGCATCACAAATGGAATTAGTGCCCTTAGAAAGGAGAGCTTCCTAGACCTTTCTCACATGCCAGGAACTCAGTGAGAAGATGGGCATCTGTGAAGCAGGAAGTGGGCCCTCATCAGACACTGAATCTGCCAGTGCGTGCCTTTATCTTGGGCTTACTGGCCTCCAGAATGATGAGAAATAAATTTCTGTTGTGTATAAGTCACCCATTCTATGGCATTCTGTTCTTACAGCACGAACTGATTGACTAAGGCAGGGACCAATACTTTTTAAAACCTGCCCAGCAGAGGGGAGTGGTACAGTTTCCTGAGTGGCCTGTGGGGGAGATAGAGGAACATGCCAGCACTGAGTCCCTAGTGTGTGTCCAGGCCCTCAGACAGCCCTTGAGAGTTACTAAGTCCCTCACAACACCCTGTGAGGAAAATACTATCAACTTTTTATTAAAAAAAAGAGAGAGAGAGAGAGAGAAATATTGGCTCAAGGTCACTAGCACTCCAAAGCTGAAGTTTTTACTTGTTGCATAATATCTATATTTTTGCTTAAAAAGCAATGGACTTTTACAGGGCATGCTATTATTATTATTATTATTATTATTATTATTATTATTCCTGTTTGTTGTTGTTACTGTATTGCCCCCAGACATATTTGGATAAGGAAATTGAAGACACAACACACAACACTGTTTCTGCTACATGATAGTGTGTATGAACTGATGCAGGCTAAGGGGATACTTATCTTCTATACCTTTTATTTGTGATTACATATTTTTAAATTATGTATTTTTTTAATACTATGAAGCAGTGTTTCTCCCAGTGTCTTCCAGAATGACCACCTGCATCAGAATAAGCTGGGAAGTTTATTGAAAAAGTACAAAGTCCAGACTCAACAGCAGACTGAGTAAATTGGAATAGTCAGGGAATGCCACAGAAGCCGCATTTTTAAAGAGTACCTTCAGGTAATTCTTATGCAAATTAGAGTTTGAGAGCTGCTGCTGTTCAACTTGGAGAACCAAAGGTCTCTCAGGAAAATTCTTTGCCTCTGGCACACTGAGTTTCTAAATGTAGAACTGAGATCAGGCTTCCTTGTTACCAAGGATCGTAGCAGCTCCTGAAACCTGGAGGTACAGGAGAGTCACCAAGAGGACACAACTTCTGCAAGGCTCCTATCAGTGGGAAAGAGTTGCAAACTGTGCACAACACAGTTTAACAACAAGCACATTTGAGCTCACCTTAGAGGCAGAGCCCTGGGTGTAAAAAAACTGGGTGCATTGGGATACAGAATATCTTGGTCAAAGAAAATATTGTCCCAGAAGTTCCAAACCAGTTCTGCTCCCTTTATCACTTCCACCTCCTGAAAAATGCAGCCCCAAGCAGTTGCTTCTCTATCATGTACCTAAAATGGGCATTGTGAATGGATACGGTACTTTAATTCTGACTGCATAAAGTTAAGGAGCAGAACCAACGATTCATGTTTGAAATTATCGACCAGCTGTGCTGTCCAGCGTAACATGCCTAACCTCTTCCATTTGTACAGGAGGAAGAGAGTTCTGGTAGTCTGAAGGGTTGCTCAAATTTATTGAGCAAATTTCAGTTCACTGGAATCCACCGAAGAAATTGGAGTTTCAGTATTCTGGGCAGCATGAAATAAGAAAATTTTATATGTACTTCATGTTCTCTTTTAGAATCCAAAGCTGAGTCAAAATTCAATAGAAAGCTATTTATCACATGCTTGTGTTTAAACTTTAGAGCAGGAAAAAAAAAAAATCCCACCTCATATTTAAAGAGCAACCATTAATAACTGCTGGTGTATGTGAAGCGCAATTGTGCCTGGTGCTGCCAACTATCTCCTTTCCTCTTCACAACACCACTAGGAAGGTTTTATTGTGCCCACTGTACTGGTTAGAAGACGGATTCCCCCTGAGGTGATGCACATGCTCACCCTGGCTCACACAATGAGTTAATGGCAGAGCAGAGATTAGAACTGGTGTCTGTGTGATGCTGATGCCTGTGTTCTTAATCAGTGTACCTCTTGTGTTGTTTCTGCTTCTTTTTTTATATCACACAGGATCTAAACATGGTTTGTTTTATTGGAGGAGATGATAGCAATTTTTCATAGTTTGAGCTTGAGTGTTTCTCTTGAAGGCAGCGTTCAGCATCATTGAACCATGATGAGACAGCATAACTAATAGGGCTGTGGAATATCCTATAACCAAACTGTCACTGCAGCTTTAGTGATTGAATGGATGTCACAGGTCCTGCTCAAAGAAAGACGCACCCCTGGATTCACAGGGGGTTGCCATTAGCATACAGATTCTCATTCAATCTTGTCTTTTTACTTTCTCATCCTCCTATCATTATGAAATGGGGTACAAAGAGACAAGGATCACAAAGGAAGGCCCATCTGATCTTTTTATCTCCATACAAATATGCCTGAGGTTATAAAATAGGTATACATTTATTTAACTAGAGATGCTTTCCCATTAAAAAAAAAAAAAAAAAGAGACAGGGACACTAAAATTCTTGAGACTAGATTCTTCTTCTAATATAATCAAGTGTGATTAGTTTAAGGTCAGTTTTCTAACTCCAAAGATCTGGTAGCTCTCGCTGAAGGCTTGGCTCCCTCCATGTAAATATGTCCGGACAAGACATGAGTTTGTAATGTGTCAAGTTAAGCCTACGCTATTACAGCAGCTACAGGGTCACTAAACACCAAGCAATATTGTTTTCTCATCTTATTTTCATTTGCTCCATTTGTGAATCACATGTTTACAAAGTATGTAGAAAAACATACACCCCTAAATAATTATTTTAGGACAAATCTGTCTTCATATGCTTATGTGAATTCATAGAAGCAGATGATTGTAGAATGACTTGGAAATGTTGAGAGAGTTTTAGGTCTTTCATTTCCAGAAGAAAGAAAAATGCAGCTAGTTAGGAGTGGGGAGTAGAAGTGGATTTTACCCTAAAACATCACTCAGATTCACTGCAGTAACAGCTCATGCTTTGTAAATTCATTACTGAGGAAAACATTATGAGTACAGAGTTTGCTCCTTCTGCACGTGCATGCACGTGTGTATGCGCGGGTGTGTGTGTGTGTAGAGATTAGACATGAAGGAACATTTTCAATATATCCTTTACTATTTGAAATTCTATACATTCTTAAGACAAGAGACCAGACTGGAAAAAAGAATAATCTATATTTCCTTTCCTTTTCTTTAAGTGGAATGTCATACCTTAAATTGTATCTTTGCCCAAGTGCTGAAAACAGTTTAATTAAATGTCACTATTTCAATAAATTCGTTGGGCATACAGATTACTACAGGGGCACATGAAGAATGTGAGCATTAATTGCATTTGAGATTAGCTCTATTGAATTAATTCTCACACACTGATGTTCTTTGTTCTTAAACCATAGTCAGTGTTTACACATCCAGCTACTGATACATTTACTATAAAACAGTCCTTCCACCAGTAAAGTTCAATCTGAAAAAAAAACCCAATCTAAATAAAGAATAAAAGAACCTACCTAAAAATTACCACAAAGGAACATTGATAGTATATTTTATCATGTAGAGTGCTTTGGGGAGAAATAGCTGAATTCTTTGTCTTCCTGATTAAAAAAAAAATCTTTAGGTAACTCCAGTTCAAAATAAATATTCTCATGTACAATACAATACAATACAATACCAAAAAAAAAAAAAAGATAAAATCAAAGCACCTAATGAAAATTCAATTTGTTGATAGATTAATTAAATTCCCTACCTATCCAACCCTGACTGAATCTGTCCCATGAGGATAAAATTAAAAGATGAGTTTGCTAATTAATGTTAATACAGGGAATGGTACAATTAGAACAACCTCACAAAAAAGGAAACATCTCTTGGTGAGAGAATTAAGACAAGTGTTCTGGGGAGTTCTCCAAATATACACAAGCTCTTTAGAACAGAACAACTGGAAATTCTACTACGGTAAATTTGATTTGACAATGATAATGTCTAAGGTAACCTTATAGAGAAATGTAAATCAAATAGGAAATGACTTTTATTTTAGGATTATCTTTAATTATAGTTTGATAACTTCTGTCCAAAACTCAAGTCCTAAGAGACTGACAATATTTCTGGCATTCTTTTTTTAAGGATTTATTTATTGTTTTTGACAGAGAGAGACAGAGATACAGAGTCAGAGACAGAGAGAAGGGGGAGGGCCCAGAACAGTCTCCATAGTTGCACATCATAGGTTATTCCACATAGTTTCATTCCACAGGTGGGCGGGGCTGCACAGGGCAGGAACTGGGCTGGGGTCTCGCCCCGGTGAGAACTGAACTGGGGGCACCCCTCAGTTCAGCATATGGGTCCACACGGGCCAGGGCCGGGATTCGATCCCCGGTCCCCAGGGCTGCAAAGTGAGCACCTAACCCACTGAGCCATCCTGGCTTCCCCAATTTCTGGCATTCTTGAGCATAGATACTTGTGCAATAAAAGAATACTTAACATACTATTCTAACCCCCTGTGAAAAGAACAAAATAGAGTTTCAGAAAAATGGATATTGCCATATCATTCTTGGTGAATGTTAACTGGTAAACTTGATTGTGTGTATTTATTCTGCCTAATATGGCCATAGCTCTTCCCTCTCTGAATCACATTCCTTGCAATGTGATTTTCAGCTCAGCTTTTCCCATCAAGAAATAAAGTATATTCCTTTACTCCTTGAGGCTGGGAGGTCCTGAAACTTGCTTTGGGTAACAGAATGCAGTGAAAGTGACACCATTCTTATTCAGCTTCTGCTCCATCTAATCTTGCTATTACTATCAGAGTGAACACACCTAGGCCAGGCTGCTAGAGGATGACAAAGCAAAAGACACAGACAACTCATCCCAACAGAGGCCACCCTCAACCAGTCAGGCCTTTGTGAACCCAGGAGCTGACCACAGAAACATCAGTGAGCCCATGAGAGAACAGAAGAAACACCCAGAAAACCTAAAAAATCATGACTCATTCAATGTTTAGTTTTTTTACTAAGCTACTTAGTTTGGAGTACTTTGTTATGCAGCAAAAGGTAACTGATACAAACTTGAGTGAAGCTATTAATTTTCTTTAAACATTGAGGACTTTGCTCATTCTGTCCAATTTAGAACAGTTACAGATAATAATAAAGATAGTAATAATAATAATATAATAATTATTATATTATTGCTATTGTAATTATATTATTATAAATAATATTATATTATTGTTATTATATTTTTAATGGCCTTAACCACTCTATATCTTTCTAGTGACAGAAAAACTTCTTCCAAGTCAGAGGGAGAAAGAGAATTAAGAGTACAGGCTCAAATCTTGGCTCCAGCACTTAGTAGTTTTGATATTGACATAATATGCCATACCTTGATTTCCATGGCTCTAAAATGGAGAAAATGACAGAGAATATACCATAAGGTATCTGTGAGGACCCAGTGAGATGATGCATTTCAAGCACTCAGTACACGTTTCCTAAAAATATGTTATCTTATTACGATTACTCGAAGGACTTTCAAACCATTTACATCAGGGGTGTCCAAACTTTTGGCTTTCCTGGGCCACACTGGAAGAAGAATTGTCTTGGGCCATGCAAAAACTACACTAAGGGTAGCTGATGAGCTAAAAAAGAAATCGCAAATAAATCTCATTATGTTTTAAGAAAGTTTTTGAATTTGTGGTGGGCCGCATTCAAAGCTGTCCTGGGCCTCAGCTGGGTCAAGCCTGACTATTGAGGGTTATGGCTGACACCCTCACACAAGCTAAGATATCATAGGTGGCAAGTGGCAGATACATTTTAAATAGTTAAGTGCAAATAGAACTATATTATTTTTTTTATGTCTTTACAAAATTTTAAATATCTAACAATTCTATGTGTTACATTCACTCAAACATTCCCCATTCTGGGGGATGTGGGGATTCCTCAACAGGTTGAGCTCTTGCCTTGTAATCCTGAGGTCTGGGGATAGAATCCTGGCCCAGGCCTTGCAAACCTATATGCTGAACTGTAGTGCAACTGGTAGATACCAGGATGGTGGCAAAAGCTCTTACCTCTCATGCGGGAGTACTCCAGTTTGGTTCCTGCCCCCATGCGGCCCCACATCCATCTTTGTAGAATGAAACTATGCTACAACTAATGATGTACAACTATGGAGACTTCTCTGGGCCCTCCCCACTTCTCTCTCTCTCTCACACACTTTCTCTCAAACAATAAACTAAATCTTAAAAAAAACATTCCCCGTCCTTCAACTAGTGTCTAAAACAGTTGGGAAATTCAATTACTTTACATAATTAACAACTATGATTATATGAAAATGTGGCAGGTATTACAGATCTTACCCTTGGAACAAATTAGCTTCAAAGACATGAAATAACTTTTCCAGGTTCACATATCAGTGAGCAGTTCAACACAGAGGAGACTTAAGTACTCTTGACTTGGACTTGATTGCTTTAGCTGTCAGAAGAGACTGCTTCCACAGACAGGCCACGTTTCTCATACAAATTGATGAGAGAAAAGAAAATCACGACTTGTTTGAAATTAAAATTGAGATGTTAAAAAAAGATATGTTGACTGCTAACCTATCTCAGTGTGGGGTTAACAAGCCTATGATATTGAATGTCAATGAAAAAAAAAAAAAGGAAAACAGGTTTTCTACTATGTCTAGTTATTAGGTAAAACCCAATGTCCCAGGTTATAGAATTGGATATAAAAGAAGCTTCTAATAAAGTCCTCATTGATTTTGTAGGCAATGAGAGATGTGGTTAATAAAGAATTTAACAGTCACTTCAAGACATCATTAATTAGCCCCTTTAATCAAGAACTTGTGCACACCTGCTAAGTGTAAAATATAAAGTCTATATTGATAAATCTCTCAGCCATCTAATGTTCTACAGAATTATGTGCAATACTGTGCTAGACTCTTCTCCCCATTGTAAATTGCTCTTTGCAAATTGCATTGGCTTTTCTAGGAACTCCGTTTGTAGGGCCATGAATATGACAGATACTGAGTATGTGGTCTTCAGGCCAAAGCCTTAAGAATACTGGTTCCATGAGTTACCAACTCTTTAACTTGGACAAGTCATTTAAACTTTCAAGCATTTAGTTCCCCTGTTTGTAAATTGGTGATTATATCGTTGCTTCGTAGGACTATTGATGCCCAGGGTAGTGCCAAGTAGGTAAAGATCCTATTATTAGCACACTGAATTTTTTCTAACTTATTTCCTCATTTAGATTCATGTTATCTTCCTTGCAATCGAACCATAAATATGCTCCTTAAATATATTTAATTTTTGATTACCTACTATAATTGTCCAAAAAAAATTTTTTTGTAGCAATAAGATAAAACTCAAATGCATTTTGTTATTGGCATATAATTTTTGATACTATATTCTTGATATATAATCCTTTATTTGCTTAATCTTGGTCATTATATCCAATACATACTTGGACTACAATACTTATCTTGGTATACAAGGGCTCTCTGGAAAAAATCCAGCCATAAATGCCTCTATTTTTCATGAACTGGATACTTTCTGGATAGCCCTTCTGTGAATAACTCTTAACCAAAGATTTATTTGTTACTTCAAGAAACTGAAGTATCATTTGAGGCATAGAAGCAGCCAGATTACTAACTTTTCCAAGCTGTGCAAAAACATCCAGCTAAAATCATCAGCTAAATGACAGTTTTTGATATACATACAGGGTAGAAAGGCAGGTTGATCATCAGTAGTATTTTCAGCCACATTTATGTCATCACAGGTCTTGTGTGACTCAGATACAACACTCACACACAAACCAAAAGTGGTTCATTTGTTGAACAAAAAAAAAATTGACTGTGAAGTTTTCTGATTTACCAGTGTAAGTTCACTTATTCATCCAGAAATTTCTGACTCAATGAATAAAACAGAACTAAAGCTGTAAAACATTTTAAAGCTTTAACACAGGATTTGTTTTATGCCCTGCCCATTTGTACTTGGAGCTTTTCCATGTGTGTTATGGCATTTAGACTTTAAGTACCAAATAAATTAAAAGTTGTTCATAATGTTTTATTTTCTCTAAGTACTGAAGTAATTCCTCTGCATGATTTCACATGTAAATGTACAACTGTAAGTAAAGATAAAAACTTAACTTTGTTCTATTTCTGGTCATAAAAGAAATTCCTACTCTCAGAGCATTCAACTGTGTTTTAAACAAATTCTAGTTTACTCTGACTTCTGTCTCTTGTCCTATTGTAATTTCACGCAGATGACATATGCTTTACCTTAAATTATCTAATTATAGGTAGTATTTACCTAAATGATGGGTATTATTGAGGAACACTTATTAAATAATGTTACCTTTTACCATAAAAAATCTAAGCATATAGAAAAACAGAACAAAAAGTACAGTGTACACCCATTTACAGACCACTGAGTACCAACAAATTCTGTGGTCTTTTGCATTAATTTTCCTCAAACTAAATTTCATAAAATGTATGGTATTTAAGAGTTTGAAATTCTCTACAATGATATGATCAGAACTGAATATTCATGTTTATTTTTCTGGCATTGTTTTAAATAAAGTCATAAGGATGGAAAACAAAAGCACTATTTTTCTTTTTTCTACTGTTTAAAATTATATGAAACTTGCAGTAAATTTTTCTCATCAGGTCTATTTTTTTAATGGTGTATTTTTGTAGGAGCATTAGAGTGCACTGTGGTTGCAGATCAATATGACACTGACTAAATATAGGTTTACTTACGAGGTAGACTGAAAGGAGCCATGTTGGACAAATGAGTAAATAATGTCTCTTTTAACAAGTTGATAGTTATGTATTTATTACATGAGCTCTTCTATAGTAGCTCTAGGGAACTGTTACAGACCCTGCCTAAACAATGCTTATTCTTCTAACCATATACCTGGGGCAGCGATGAGACTGAAGCATGAAGCCTTGAAGAAAACAAACCAATAGGAGTCATACTATTGCTTGTTATTTCTTCTTGAGAAGAAAGATAAGAACTAATATGATTAAGAAAAACACTGCAAAGACCAGGAAAACCTAAATAAATTTATTTATCTTGGGACATTTGATATATGTTCTATCACTGATGAAGGGGAAATAAAATATTATACACATGTGTGATATAAAATTATATATAATATATGAGATAACTAGAATGAGGTATAGAACTGATATATTATAGAACAATTGAAATATTATTTTTAGTTATTTATTTCTAATGATTTGAAATCTATTACAATAATAATAATTATTATTAAGCTTTAAAGATTTATTGTTTGAGAGAAGGTGAGAGACTGAGAGAGACAGAGAGTGGGGGGAGGGCCCACAGCAGTCTCCACATGGTTTCATTGTACACAGGTGGGTGTGGGGCTCTGTGGGACGTGAACTAAACCTGGGCCTCCCGCATGGGAGGCGAGCACCTTTGCCTCTGTGCCATCCCAGCAGTTACCAGTTGTGCTGCAGTTCAGTACACGGGTCTGCATGGGCCAGGATTGGGATTTGATCACCGAACCTTGCAGTTGCAAGGCGAGCGCTCACTCTGCTGAGCTAGCTCAGCATCCCTATTTTTAATATTTAATTATAAAACATTAAACCATCCAAAGTGCCCTGTTAACTGAGGAAAAGCAAGAAGAAAAGGAGAAAAAACAACAACAACAACCCTATATTTTGGTCTGCATACTGGCACCACCAAATGCAATGTGAATGCTGTCCTTCCTAAAAGAGATCCTTCCAGAACTCTTTCCCATCTTGAAGGTCTACTTATTTTTAAGAATAGGTAAAACATCATCTCATTTTGAAAGCTTTCTTCAGTTAGTTTTGCTGGTAAGTCAATACTCCTTTTTTTTTACTGTAATAAGAGCTAACATTTACTGAGAGTTTCCTAAAATACTAAATTATATATATATAAAAGTGTCCCAAAATTCACGCAAGATTTGAATTTTGCGTCATTTGTGTGGTAAAGTGTTGCCAGTGAAAAAAAAGACAGCGTGACAGCTGACAGTTCAGGGTTATTAAAAATGGAGCGCTACATGAAAGAACAACACGTTTTCATTGTTGAGCAATGAAAATGTACAATTTTTAATTATAAACCTGTGTTTTCTATCAAAATTACTTCTTGCGTGAATTTTGGGACACCCTTTATGTTCAACAACGTTCTGAAGTAAGCACTTATACCCCACATCACAGATGAAGACACAGGTTTTAAGAGATCAGGTGACTTTTACCTACAGCCACACTTTGTAAACGTTTGTTAGAGCCCTTCTCAGAAATAGTGATAACAGTTACTTTATGGGACGGAAAATGTGTGTATGTTAACATTTCCTTTCATTTTAATCCCTACAGTAACTAATTGTTTTAAAATGCTGGGGAGTTGTTTTAATAATGTATGATAAGACACAAAGATGTAGAAATGACTGTTATGAGGGAAGAGTTTATAATCAGAGATCCCAAGAATAGGAGAAATACCAGGTCATGCAGGGCCATAGAGGGAAGCACCAGTCATTCAATGTGCAGAAGAAGTAAGGGGAAAGGATGGTCAAAAGACTTTATTGTGAGTTTGTGGGAAGAAATGGTCTAGGGCCAGGGGTCTCCAAACTACGGCCCGGGGCTGCATCCGGCCTGCGAAGCCCTCTCATCTGGCCCGTGGAGACCCTTTTATCTGAATAAAATAGTATTAAATAAATAATTAAAAACAACATCTATGTTTTGATTCTTTTTTATTTGGACCTCGAGTGTGTAGTCGGCCCCCAAACTGCTGTTTGATAGTTAATCAAACTTGGGCTGAAAAAGTTTGGAGACCCCTGGACTCTAGGCAGAGAAGGTAGGCTGAGCAAATTTAAGATTGGATAGATTGAATAATTTCAGTGGGCTCCGGGTTATAGGGGTGTCTTTAGTTTTCTGGTACCTGGCCCCAGGCTAACTAAAAACTGGGGGAATAAAGGAGGTGGTTGGGGCTCAGAGCCCTGGATTGGTTGGATAGCATAGAAAAGGCCTGTTCACAGGCAAACTGATTGCGTTACAATGTATAGGAATTAACTATCACTGGGAGGGTCAGTCTCTGCAGAATTAGCAAGGCCTCAAGTTGTCAAAGCATTAAAACATAGAAAATAGGGGAAGCCGGGATGGCTCAGTGGGTTAAGCACTCACTTTGCAGCCCCGGGGACTGAGGATTCAATCCCGGCCCCGCGGCCTGTGCTGACCCATATGGTGAACTGGGGAGTGCCCCAGTTCAGTTCTCACCAGGGTGAGACCCCGGCCCAGTTCGTGCCCTGTGCAGCCTCATGCCCACCTGTGGAATGAAACTATGTGGAAAAACCAATGATGTGCAACTACGGAGACTGTTCTGGGCCCTCCCCCTTCTCTCTGTCTCTGTCTCTGTCTCTCTCTCTCTCTACTATAAAAATAAATCCTAAAAAAAAAACAAAAAACAAAAAACAAAACACACAGAAAATAAAGAACATGATTCATTAGCCACACTAGGAAAGTGAAAGAGCACCGCTAAAGATGCCTGCTCAGATTTACTTATTAAAATTTTGGGCCAATGATTCTTTGTTTGTTCAGCCCACTGTGTGTTGGGTGTTCAGTAGCATCTGTGGCCTCTATCTACTCGATGTCAGTAGCACCCCACAAAATGTGACAATCAGTACTGTCTCCAGGCATTACTGTATGTCTCAGGAGTAAAATCACCCCCACTAAGAACCAGTGTTCCAGTTTGATCATGTTTTCACAAAGCTCCACTCATTATGAATCCTGACAGCTTTTTATCATTCATATTTGAAATAATCTGTAATGGCAGAGAAATGGCTTTACTCTAGTTGGTCTCAGAGAGAAAAATGAAGTCACAAAGCATAGATTGCTAGATGGCAAATTTAAGATGAGCCTTCCCAGATGCTGCCTGGAAGAACAATCATGGAACCCCCTCATAGAAAAGATTAAGAACTGGTTCAGATGCCTCTCTGCCTTGGAAGGCAGGATACAGACTTTCTCAAGCTGGTCTAGTTGGACTTTGTTGGTGATAAGAGAAGAGAAGCAGGCCTGGAAATTTCCCTAGAACTCCTCATCTGTCTAACCTGCTATAGAAAAGCTTATATAACAAATGGGTAGGTAGCTCTGGCTTTTTGTTTCTTATTTTTTCATGCAAGATGAACATCAAATAAATAGAAAAGCTCTAAGTTGACTAACATCAATACTGGATGCAAAAACAAGGCAAGGCATATCACAACCATTGGAGATTTGCAATAATAAGATGGAGCAGATGTTCACCAACATGAAAACATTTGCCCGGGGATCTTTAGTACATCCTCAAGTCCCTTGATTTTTCAGTATTCCTGTTTGATGGAATCTGATTAGCAATGACTGGGAAACAATATAGGGAACGTCAGAAAACCAAATGGAAGCTCAAAAGAGAAGATGCATATAAGCATCAAAGAGGCACACAGTCTACACAGGAAACATGTACATTTAGCACACAATAAAATGTATTAATATCACCTTAATGTTGCCTTTGTATTATCCATGGTCACTAAATATTATAGTCATTTCATGGAAAAGATTGTTATATATGATCTAAAGATGAAGAGTTTGAATTTAAAATATTATGTACAATCACTAACTGTTCATTCATTTTATCATAAAGATTGTTTGATCTAGAGATGAAGAAATGGAATTTAAAATATGTTGTTTTATTGTTGAATTTTTTATTTGAATACTTTTTGTACTCCTAGTTTATTAAGTCGTGTTTTGCCTGATAAATTGAGAAATGTATTTGCTAAAAGATAAATGTTCACTAAAGAAATATTTGTTGAATATATGTATTGAGAATGTGGTTCTGGATCAGGCAGACTTCGTTCTATTAGACCTGATGGAGCTCATATTTTAAAGGGGGCTGATAGAAAACTTGAACATAATATATTCTAGTCAATTGATAGAATTTTATAAAACCTTTTCCTCTAACCTGCTCAAGTGATTTAACCGGCAAAGGTAACTAATAACTTTGGGAAAAAAACAAAACAAAACTTGAATTTCACATTTATTTAAAACATAAATTTCAAACACAAGGCTTTGAGAAGCTCAAATCTATGGGATTTGTTGTTTTGGTAACCATTATGTGTTAGTGATGTTTCACAGAGCTGTAAAAGAATGTAAAGCTGAACTAATTAGAATAGTAATTGAAGAAAGAGTCTTTACTTTTATTACCAGTGATATACTCCCACTTCAGAATGGATTATTTAAGTATGTGGTATGGAGAGAAATGGCTTATTGATTTATGTGTTTTGTTGTCACACTTTTTTAGGTTCCATTTGGAATACTTAAACAGTCACACCTAAAGCTCTAAACTTGAGAGGATATATTTATTTCTCATTGTGTGGAATGCATATAATTCTTAGGGGCTGCTCTGATTCTCTAGGATTAGGTACACTTTTATCCACATTTGTTTTTGGTTTAGACTGAATGGCTACCCTTTTTGTTTATCAGCTTAAGGTATTTATGTATTACAGAGAGCTGAAATTTTGTATACAAAAGGATTTGCCTAAATTTTGCTTTTTTTGTTTCTATCTCCTTTATTTGGGATGTTACATAAACCCATTCTTTTCTAGAAAAATAATAAAAAATTGCAATTATTTTCTTTGCCTTAGTAAGTGTAAACTTATTGGGTATCCTCTCAAAGTCATATGCTCAATAGCATGATGCAGGTAAACAGACCCTATAATTTTGCTGAGACCTTCAGTGACAATGGTAGAATGAATTCATGCTTGAATGCACTCCTCTCTAGTTCCAGACAGAGCAATGACAAACTGTAAGGTTCACCAAAGAGAGAACACACCAAAGTTCTGATTTAGCAACTGTGTTTAATTAGCATTTTTATAGGCGTGTGTCAGAAGAACAAGAAAGGGGAGTGGAGGAGGGGTATCAGAAAGTACCAGCATCTCTGCTGGGCGTGTTTAGTGGATAATCTGGCACCAAATCCCAATCGCCTCAGGGCGGGGCAGAAAGTCTTTGCAGACTTTAGACATAGAAAATCTCTTCAGGGAGGCACCTGAGGCTGCTGCTATGTCCTCATGTTGATTTTTTTCCTCCTTCCACCATCCCATCATACCCAACAACCCTAACACAAACTATTAAAAAAAAAAAAAATCACAGAGATGCAGTGATATAAAATAAGAAAAAGTAGTTATGAGATGTGGAGTATAAATTGAAGAGCTCCAACACACATTTGATAGGGTTCACAGAAGAAAAAAATAGCAGAGAAGAAATTTAGAGAGGTAATAATTGATAATTTTCCAGAAGGAAAGAAAATCACAATTCTGAGATTGAATGTAATTGTGGTGCCACATCCCCAGCCCTGATCTGGCCTGTGTAAAAATAATCTAGAATTGAGACAGCAATACTAGAACGCCGTGTTGTTTAGAGGGACTGTCGACATAAGGTTTAAAATTAATGGGTATTGTCTTTCAAGTGAAAAAAACTGTAATAAATATACTACCTTAATATTTATTACGGTGAATCTAAGTACAAAGGAGATTAAATATGACACATCATTTTTTTTTTCTTACAAATTCTGGAAAACAACAGGAAGTCATAATCTGAGATAATGTGATTGTGTGAAGCTTCTCATTTCTTTCCAGAAACAATATAAATGCATTCTTTAAGTGACTCCATTCACAATAATTGTATATACATGCTTCCCTTAGGCATTTTCATTGTTATTTTTGTTATTTTCCAGACTAAGTAGGATCAAGTAAAAAATGGATGTTTTAAAGAAAAAACACACTGTAAACATAGGCTCTACGAAGGAATCGTATCTTTATAAATATACAAGTTTATTTAACCTGCCTCTTTGGATGGATTTGAAAATTTAAGGACTCACAACAAGTGCTAAAAATATGATTATTTTCTACTTATCGTGGAGAGTTCTGTTTTGATTTTCTATTGAAGTAGAAAAGGACCCATTTATTTAGAGGCATTCATCCGGGACTCTGCCTTTCACCCTCATTAGCCTCTCCTCTCCTCCCAGACCCAGATAATCTCACTTCCTAAAAACCATCCATCCCTCTGAGGGGCATTCTAGAACAGCTGCCTTCATCACCTCATTCATCTTTTCCACTTAAAAAAGCCTAATGTTTCTCCTATCTCTAACATGTCTTGGGTAAATAACCCATGCCTTTTCTTATATCTAAGAGAGGTTGCATATCTTTTCTTACGGTGAAATGAATATATCTATATGATTTCCTTTAGCTCTTGATATGCCAAAATATGCAAAGGACTGTGCACTAAAAACTGTTGAGAATTTACAAAGAATTTTACATTGTTATGACTTTGTTTTGAAGAAATTTACAATGTGAGAGATGAAGATAGGACATTAATTCAGATGAAGCAAAAGAGAGCTACATGGCAATATATGTGTCAGAGGAAGAGCAAAATTATGAACTGTTTTAGAGCCCACCAGTCACTGAATTATCAAGTTTTCATCCTATTTAGTGTTAGTCATATTGACATCTTAATGATGACTTCATTGACTGATGGTTACTACAGGCTTCCAAATGCAGTCAGGTAGGCGGTCGGTAAATATAGCTGATAACTTTATCATTATTTATACCTCATAAGAGCTTAAAAGTGAGAAGGAAGAGGCAATAAATTGTCTTCCCCAAAGGTGCTAGGATATTTTTTGTTGTGTTTCATTGTCTGGAAAACAACAGCGGCCCAGACTGTGGAGTTACTTCCAAACTTAAACATCCCAGTCTCAGGCACAGACAGTTCCAGGCAGAGTTGGCTTCCTGTTTATCTTCATTGACTTTGCAGAGACCAGGTTCCGTCTCCTCCTGTGGCGCCAATGTCAGCATATTCAGGAGGTGATTCATTTCTGTCGCCTGTATCATAATCAGCCTCAGCATCCTATCACCTAATGCATCACTGTCAGACCCCCTGACGCCCTGATATCTTGGTCCCTGGGAGAGGCCTGGAGATCAAATCACGCCTGATAGCTATACCCGGAGGCAGAACACCTTGCCTGAAGAAAGTTAGCATGAGGGGCACATTTCTGTAGGCTAACCTTATGCAACCTCTCTGACAGCCCTTGATAATGTTGCAGCTTTCCAAGGAGCACCTTCATTTATTTGATGTTAATCACTGCGTTAGGTCCTGCAGTAGAATCAGTCAATTGTCAAGTGCTGCTACTTCTTGTTCCACCCCACACTGTCTCTTACTTTTTGTTCCACCCACGCCGTCTCCTACTTTTTGTTCCACCCATGCTGCCTCTTTTCTGCCATCACTGAGGCCCAGGCTGTACTGGGCCTGGTTCATTTCATGTGGATTCCACTGTTCCTCCAACAACCCTGTGCCATGTTGTTCAAACTGGATGTGGCCGCAAAAATGATTTTGGCTGCAAACATGATTGTGGCATTTGTCATCAACACAATGAATACAGGTGTCCCTCGCTACCTGTAAGTGGAGTGTTTTTATGAAAACTTTCATAAGCCAAAATGGCATAAAAATAAGAAGCAATACCATGAATTTACGTAGACCCCCAACATAACCTATGACTCATGCCAAATAACACTAACATATAGGAAAAGCAGTGCCCCTCTGGGGGCTTGTGGTGTGCATTGCAAAACAAATGCCATGAGCTATGTTCACTTTTCACCTTTTTTCGTAAAAGTGAAAACAGTTACATACTAATGTAGGTGTTTTGTAAAAGTAGCGTGGTGTAACATGAACTTTCAAAAAGTGAGAGGATGCCTTTATGTCAGAAACCATTTCAATTTAGTTATTCTTCAACTCATCAATAAAAATAATCCCCAAGACCTATACAAAGAAGAATTCTCTAGAATATTAATAAATCTGTTAACTCAATCTACCTACTGAGCTTATTTTTCGCAACCATGCAAATTGTCATGCCCCTACTTAAAATCTCTTTTTTTTTGTTTCTGCCTTAACCTTTCAATTCTCCACCATTAGACCTTTATTTGAATAAGCACAACACTGAAAATAAACTGCCCCTACTTGAACTGAATGCAAAAAGCACAGAACATCATTCTGAGTATCTCCTGTCAGCTCAGTCTGCTCTAAAAGATGCAGATTTACTCTCCAGCATATATTGAAAATGAAGCAAACCCATTGTCAATTGGACTTGAACTCTGAGTTGCTAACAAATTTGAAAACTATTCATTGCTACCTATCCTGACCACTCTACTGAGACTCACAGTTTACCAACAGTAATTATTTGTTTAGGGTTAAAGCTTGTGTCATAATCTTAACTTTGGATCCAGTGATACTTTCACCAGCTGAATTAATGGCCTTATACACACGTTGGTAATCAGTGATGATGAACAAGTTTGTTATTGTAGCTGGAAGAGATTCCAGAGACAACGTAGTCCAATTCCCTCATTTTACAAATTAGCATTTCAAGTATATGGTGATGGAAAGAGAACTGACCTAGAGTGATGAGAACATAATGCAATACATAGATGATGCAACGTAGAATTGTACACCTGAAACCTGTGTAATTTTTACCAACCAATGTTATTCCAATAAATGTAACAATCAATTAAAAAGAAAAAGTAAAGAATGACACTTGCAGAAATAAGTTTATATATATGTATAAGTATATGTATATATGTGTGTGTGTGTGTGTGTGTGTGTGTGTGTATATATATATATATATATATATACACACACACACAAACAGATAGGTTAAGGGACTGGCCCAAGGCCACCAATCTTTGTGAGTTTATGTCTTTAAAAAGTTATTTTAAAAATCCTTTTCCAACAGTTCAGTTTTTCTTGATATCAGAATTCCCAAAGGGTATTTCTTGAAGCATGTTTAGAGGAAGACTAGAAAATTGTAGAACATTCTTAACATGAAAGAAACTTTGTCTTCCAGGGTCTATGTATGCTCAAAAATGGCAATTTGGAGAAGAAAAAAGAAAGAGGAAGGGAGTATTTATTGAGCACCTATTAGGTGCAGTCTACTGACCAGTAAGAAGTAGCATTAACTTGGAGCTTGCCAAGTGCCAAGTTGTTCAGAGTACTTGTTGTATATCAGCTACCCTTTTAATCCTCAAACAGCCCCAGGAAGGAAGAACTATTTTTACCATCCTCATTTGACAGGTAAGTCAGTCACGGCCAACTTACCTGGTTAACAAGTGGTGTAGTCAGATTCACACCAAGGCAGTGTTATTTTATATATACCGTAAGAAATGTCATCATCACCCTCTGGGTATTATTGCTCCAAAATCACAGAAGAAAAAAAGGAAGCTCCTACGAATTGTGAGACTAACACCTGGGGGCTGAACTCTAATCTACCTCTTTTCATCCTGGCATGCAATTTCACAATGTATTGGTCAAAAAATGATGACCAAAGGCATTTTAACCTTGACCCATAGGTGTTAAGTCTAAATCAATTTAGCAGAATAACTAATAGAAAGAGTAGACGCTTCAGCAATATACATATATATGGGCCTTTCCCTGCCTCTCTCCCTGGCATGAAGGGGAGATAAGGCAGGCTGTAGCTGGGATA